>JACEGR010000754.1:0-220386 GCA_014170235.1 Listronotus bonariensis
GTGTGTCAGGTATATTTTTATTCTTAAAAGTGACTTATTTAGAAATACATATTTTAATTATAGGCAACAAAACATTCTGACATCCATCTACCCAGCCTAAGGTTGAAAAAATAAAATAATAATAAAAATGGTTAAAATCTTAAATTTTTACCCCTATACAAGAGATTAGCCACCCTAACTGTATAGTTTCTGCAGTGTTTTGGAGCCACACCATGTAAATATTTCTCATCTGGAACTATTTAAGATAATTATTTTTTATTTTCCAGAAACCACCAATGGAAGAAAATGATGAAAGTTCAGCGGACGTGCCGAACGCCCAGAAATCTCAGGTAATTTTTAAAGATCTTATAACATTTCAAAGGCTAACAATACTGTACCTGTACCAGCAATTTGCAATGTAAGCGCAAAAATATGTTCATTTACGAATTCGTATTAGATATCTTGAAATTATCAGTGCTTATCTAATATATTAAGCATGTTATAATACATATAAACCTTCCTTTTGATCACTCTATTTAAAAAAAAACTGCATCAAAATCCGTTAAGTAGTTTTAAAGATCTAAGAATACATACATACTGACAGGCGCGGGAAGCGACTTTGCTTTATACCTATGATGTAATAATAATCGAGGTGATAATAAGTAATGCCTTTACTTTTTATTGATAACACCTTTTTTTTTTGGTGTTTAATTGTTTTGGGGTACAAAATTCATTTTAAGGGTGCCCCCACAAGCCCATTGCCCCAGAGCCTTCACACCCTTAAATCCGGCCCTGGAGCTAAAACTTTTGTTTAATGAATACAACTTGTGGCTGTAATTAATTCTTTAGTATTAAAAAGTAATTATTTAAGTTATGAATTTATTACAAAACATAATTTTATATGATCTTTAATATTATTTATTGAATATTAAATTAATTTAATTGCATTTATTATTGCAATTTCAGTTTATAAACATTTTGCTATAATGAACTTTATACTTTTATTATTTGTACTATCGCTTTTTTTAGAATATAAAATATACAGTGTGTCCAAAATTGGTAAAGAATGTATTGGAATATTGAACACTAAAAGAGATAGAAAGATGCTTAAATGGGGAAAGTTGTGGGCCATTTAATGAGTTCATCTAATGCCGTTTTGATGACGGCTGTAACTTATTTGGTTTTTAAATTATATTGAAAAAACTGAAAATATGCATTTTGGAAAAAGTTCTGGTTAGTTTTTTTTTCAAATAATTTTTGGAATATGTACTTAAAAACATTATCAAAGCAACTTTTAAGAGCAATTCATTTCTGTATTCAGATTTTAATTTTGACGTTTCCGTTTTGAGATACCATCACCAATTTTCGTTTTGATAACAATATCAAACTGTAACCAACCTTTCTACCAGAAATAGGTTTATGTGCTCAAAAACAGTTTTTTTAATTTTATTATCCATAACATACAAAAACTTAATTCAGAGTCTCCAAATTGTCACGAACTCAATTATAAAACTAAGTTATTCTTATATACTAGTCTCGAAAAAAGAATGTTCTATCCACTTGTTCCTAATAGGAACCAATTTAATTTCATATGCCATAACAAAATATTGCTTTAAAAAAATAATATGAATTGTAATACAAACAAACATTCAAAAATATTTTGCAGATTGTAAGATAACCTGATTTTTATAATACTTGAGCTGCCATCAAAGTGTTAAACTTTTTTAAAATATTGTTTTTTTATAAGATAACTATGGTAATTATTAAATAAAAAATAGCAAAAAACATGCAATAGTTTAACATAATTAACACATATATTTTAATGTCGCGATGCACACAAGGTAAATATCCATCTTTGTTTGCGTTCATAACGTTATAAAAGTAGGAAATAGACTTGCATTACCTTTCCCAACATAAATTTTTATTAGAATTGAATGGAAATTGTTTCTAGAGCTAACGGCTTTTGCAGTCATGGCTAACTCGGACAATAAACCAAAAATACCTATGAAGAGTTATACATCATTATAAGGAGAGAACAAACGTTCTTTAAAAATATGCAAAAAAATAAAATGGCCGCCACAAGAAAAACAAAAGTTGATGATGGTATCTCAAAATCCAAACGTCAAAATTAAAATCTGAATACAGAAGAACAGTACTCCTAAAAAGTTGTCCCAATAATGTTTTTACAGATTCCAAAAATTATTTAAAATAGAAAAACTACAGCACTTTTTCTAAAATGAACATTTTTAGTTTTTTCAAAATAATTCGAAAACCAAACAAGATACAGCCGTCATCAAAACGGCATTAGATTAACCACTGAATGGCCCACAACTTTCTTTATTTAATCATATTTCTATCTCTTATAATTTCTAATATCCCAATACATTCCGTACCAATTATAAACACACTGTATGTGTAATACTGTTGCTCAGTAAAATAAAATTACATAATTTAATATTTCCCTTACATTGCATAATACTTCGTGAAATTTTGTTTTTCATACTACATAGTTTATTTTTTATTGTTGAGAAATATGTATTTAATTTTACAACCTATTTTATTATAACTGATTGCTTAAAAATTATATTATTTATAATAAATATTAGTGTTTAGTCATAAAGGAGTGAGGGTACTTCGTAACAATCGAATCCGATTGAACGGATCACATTGAACCTAATAATGTGCTCTTCGTCCTAGATTTTATCGAATGCATATAATTCGGTTCTAAATTCTTTTAAATTTGACAAAGAAAAGAATATACAAGAATATACAATAACAATAACAAATACACAGAAACTTTAACCTTACTTTTGTGACATTTTTTTCAATTAATTAAAAGAAAAACAAAATAATAACGCAAATCACTAAAGAAACATTATCACAATAGGTTTGTTCCAGCAGGCTGTCAGAAATGTTTGCAACCGTTCGGATTCTACGCACGTCAAATTTGTCGTTCCAGCAGTGCCATGTTTCTAACATTATACAATTGTTTGTTGTTCCAGCAGTAGTTTTAAGATAATGGAAACATGTTCAAAACTGTTTGAAAAGTTTGCAAACTTTCTTCAAACATTGCTGACAATTTTTAACATAACCTTTCTTGTATTGACGTATAAGCACGCCTTGTTTATTTTTCGTTCCAGTAGAAAACTGTTGCCAACATTTCTGACTAATGTTTGTAACAATTTCTGCATTTTACGATTATTGCTAACATGTTTCCAACATTCTGCTGGAACAAAGCTAATATTTTAGCAAATATTTAAAGGCATTTTATTTCCCACTATTTCTTTTACCATTATTAGCTATGCTACTTAACTGTCTTTTCAAACCTTTTCCAAAACCTTGAATATCGTACAAATAAAACCCACTATTAGCTTAGTGACTTATTGTTCAAAAATGGCCCGATACTTCGGTTTTTGAGTAGAAGCAAATGCTTTATACAGTGAATAAAGTATGTCAACATTAGTAGATTTTTAAACAGACCCAGCTCAAAAGTCCTACTGGCACCCCCAACCCCCTCAAAGTTGGTTAAGGGATTGATATAGTTTTTTTCTAATATCTTCTAAACGGTTAATGATAAAAACTGATTTTAGTGTCTTTAGATTGTATTTTTGTTGATTTAGTAAAATTCTACAACAAAAAATGTTGGAGGGGAGCATCCACACGGCACTTTTTACTTCCAAACCATCCACCAAATAAAAAAATATAGGATACAAAAATAAAGGCCAAAGTTTTCCTATTGAATGGTGTATAACATTATATTATTATCTTTAAAACAAAGCCACCAGTGGCGTACAAAAGTAGCACTACACCAGTATAGTAGGTAGTTAAAAATAGAAATGTTTAATGTTATACTTTTAATTTTTTTTTACTTTAGTTTTATTAATTTATAATTATTTCTAATTCTGCATACTAGTAATAATAAATAATCATATTACACGGAAAAATTTCTAGGTACTTTACTGGTGTAGTACTAATTTGGTACGCCACTGGTAGCTTTATTTTAAAAGATAATAGTCTAAATGATAACTTAGTGGTTTGTAGTTTATGTTGTTTATTTTTTTTTGTTAATGGTTTGAAAGATATATGGTAAAAAGTGCCGTATGGATACTCCTTTCGACTTTTTTGTTGTAGAGTCTTACCAAAAAAACAAAAATATTATTTTTATTATTACCATTTTGCCCAATAAGGTAATATTACCAATTAATATAACTAAAGTGAGAAATATTCTGAAAAAAAGTATAACATTAAAATTTCTATTTTTAACTACCTACTATACTAGTGTAGTGCTACTTTTGTACGCCACTGTTATCTTTAATTTAAAAGAAAATAGTATAATGTTATACACCATTCGACAGGGAAAACTTTGGCCTTAATTTTTGTGTCTTATATTTTTTTGTTTGGTAGACGGTTTGGAAGATATATCGTAAAAAATGCCTTGCGGATGCTCCCTCCAACTTTTTTATATTGGAGATTCTTACGTAATAAACAAAAATACAATTTTAATTATTACTATTTTGCAGAATTTTGTGCTCTATCTAACGACACTAAAATCAGTTTTTTATCATTTACCGTTTAGAAGATAATAAAAAAACTATATCAATCCCTTAACCAACTTTGAGGGGGGTGGGGTGTGCCAGCAGAACTTTTGAGGTGGGTCTGTTCAAAAATCTACTAATGTTGACATACTTTATTCACTGTATAAAGCATTTGCTTCTAATCAAAAACCGAAATATCGGACCCTTAAGTCACTAAGCTATATCGCATTTTCAATTCAAATCGTTTGAAAAACAGGTTTGGCTCCTTTACTTTACAGTTGCCTTATCGTTTTTCCCAAATTTATGGGGTGTCTGCTAATATGGTGCACAGAAAACACATTTAGATTAAAGATCTATCCAAATATACGTAATCCAAACTTGGTTATCAGAAAGATACTGGGTAGCAATTTTAAAAAATATGTCTTATTTTTTTAGATAAATTTTGATACGTTTTAAATATTTTAATAAAACTCGGTATTTGGGAAATTTTTACCTGCGCTATTTAGATCCTACACTGCTTTGAATTTTTAAAACTTATGCAACTTTTTTTTGTGCTACCCAGTAGGTACTATCTAAATTAAACAGTAAACCCTTCTATTCTTTTTACACAAAAAAGGTATACTTTGTAAGAATCAGCTTTAAGCAACAGTTTTCTAAATATTCGCTGGGTTGTTTATTGCATCCGAAATGCCTTTAAAAACAGCGTAATAATACTACTACCGCCTAATCAAAGAATGATTTAATGTACTCTTCCACTTACTTGTTGATTTTATTAATCAACCCAAATGCAAATATTTCGAAAACGGTTTCTCAGAGCGATTCTTACAAAGTATGCTTTTTTGTGTAAAATGAATAGTAGAGTTTACCATTTAACTTAGATAGTACATACAGATTATCACAAAAATTTGATACGTTTTAGAAAAAATCATAGTAGTCTAGGCAGCGCCCTTGGTTTACACATAAAAATTAATATGGGATCTTAACAATTCATGTCAAAAAACCCTTATTACCAAGTTTTATTGCAATATTCAAATCGTGTCAAGAATTATCGAAATAAATTTAAAAAAAAACAATAACTTTAACACCCTGTATCTTTCTTGTCACACGAATTTTATAACTTTTTGACCCTTCTACCCCTCGTTGTCACAGGTTGTCACATTTTTAGAACCCCGTCCCCCTGATCTAACGTCACACATTTTTTAATTTATGCATAAATCTATTTAAGCCCTCAGTTCCGGATCAAAGTCTATTTTGTACTAAAGCAAAGAGTAAATTTTGCTCCCTATTGAAAGTTGACCAATAAAAAAATGATGGTGCAAAAAATTGAAGAGCAAAAAAAAATTCCCAACAATTTAACAAAAACAAAATTTTCATTGCTAAATTCATTATTATTAAATACAAATCAAGTTCATATTTTTAAAGTTTTTTGTTTTTATACAAACTTCGGGTTTAGGTGTTTTAATATTAACACAAATGTGACATCACAAAGCCTTTGATCCCCCTGCTCCTTGTCACACACTATGTCACATTAGGATGATACTCCCCCCATAAACGTGTTACGTAATTTGGCCCCATATCAACTGTTGGATGGGATGTTTGTTTAAATCTTAATATTTTGGCTTCTGTGGTTTTTCTGTGTACCGTGTGAACAACAACATACTAAAAGTTCAAATTGTTGAAATGAATTTCCCCAAAGGCCAGCCGCGCACTAGCAACTTTTTTCGGCAACTAAAAATTGCGATAATGAAACGTATTTGTTTTATATGTCATACCGCGCATTATAGTAGGAGAGCTAGTGAACCCTTCGAGTAACGTTAGACCTGTAAAGCTGGAAATTTGTATAGTAAGAGCTAGCATGAAAATCATCATTTGGCAGGCATCAGCCGTGCACATAATCACCCTGTATATTTTTAAAAGTTTAAAAGAATAATAAAAACAAAAAAACTTAAAGCTGTAAGCTTAAAATTTTCCTAGGATTTAGTTTATTTATAGTAAGGTTTGAAAAAAAATTGACAAGCGTTTTCGATGAGCACAAGTACCTGCCAGGCGAACTGAAAGGTGTTGCTGATTTGGATGGTCATATTTTAAAAACTGATAAAGTTAGATGTACCTAATGTGGTGTTTTCCTAGAGCTCTTTTAAAGATTTTTTAACGGTGATACTGGTGATAATATACAGGGTGGAAACAGCAAGTTTTTTTGTATATTATATTATTATTAAAAAGATATTCAAAAGGGATTTAAAAAAACACATTAGGTACATCTAACTTTATTAGTTTTGGCAATATGGCAATCCACATCAGCCACACCTTTCAGTTCGCCTGGCAGATACTTGAGCTCATCGAAAACGCCTGTCAATATTTTTTTCAAAACTTACTATGAATGAACTAAATCCTAGAAAAATTTCAAGCTTACAGCTCCAAGTTTTTTGTTTTTATTATTTTTTAAACTTTTAAAATATACAGGGTGCATAATGTGCACGGCTGATGCCTGCCAGATGATGATTTTCCTACTTAGCATGGTATGACTCATCACTATACAAATTTCTAGCCTTACAGGTCTAACGTTACTCGAAGGGTTCACTAGCTCTGGGACTATTAGCAACTTTTTAATCACGGCAACTAAAAATCCATCTTGATCTATTTTGAAGGCAATTAAAACTCAATACCTGTTATTGTTTTTTTTTTCTGTTAAAAATAAAACAATAACACCCCAATAGACAAGTGCCTGAAACACAAATTTATTAGCCACTTTTGGTTGAGCAACTTTATGTTGGTCAACAAAAAGTTTGCTAGTGCGCGGCCAGGCTAATTATCTAGAATTATTAAATATATATTTTGAAACATATTATATTATTTTGTCTACTTAAATAAATTTTAAAGAAAGGTTCAGTTCTCTTTATAAGGTAAAATATTAAATTTATAATCTAACCAATCCGTTCTTCCTGTGTATTGAATTAAAACGTTTGTTATACATCTTTCATTAAACTGAAAATGTTTTTTTTTTTTAATTTGTTTTATCATGTTTATTCAAGCAATATTCACAACACATTTAGGTGTTTGTACTGTTTTGAGTCCATTGTTGCCAGTCTTTGTATTTAACCCTTTTGTTAGTGGTCGGCAGACCGAAACTTTATGCGATTGTGCTTCATGTAAAGATATCACCTAAATAATGCAGGTGTAATTTAATTTACCTGTTAAAAAGTTTAAGAAACTGTTTATGCAATTATTAGTATCTGAAAAATGTTTTTAGCTGGGCCAACTTTAAGCACCGTAACAAAGTGCTAGAATATAAATCCGGTGTACCGACACCAGCGTGCGGCTCTTGCGGAAAGTCTGGCCACACATAACCGCACCATGGCTGCACCGAGCCGGGATACACAATGATAGAGGAAAGTGGGTCAGATTAAATGGGTATTTTGGTGAAGAGGCTTGAATTTTAGGTGATTTTGAGGTGCCGTAAAAAAGCCGGTCAATATTTTTACTTTCCAATTTTTAAGTTATTTGTTAATATTAGAAAAATACAGACAAAAATTAATATAAAAAGAGTTAAAATTTGAAAAATTAGCAGCTGATGAAGTAAGGCGTCCGTTCCGTAATTACGGAAAAGTTGAAAAAACATTATATCATAAAATATTTATTTTGCCCTGTTTTGACTTTTTATTACTATTTTTAAGTGAAAATTTTAAATTTGGACTACATTTTCTCTACAAAATGGGGCAGCCTGAAAAAAGAAAAAAAAATGTGTGCCTTTTTTTTACTTTTCTGTTTTTTTTTTTTTTTTTTAATGATGAACATTTAAATTTAGGGATGCGGCTAGTTCCGGATATAGAAGTCAAGTAGAACTGGAGAATTGTGGGCACCGTCTTGAAGAAGACAATTTTAAGAAAAACGCTTTTAAAGTTTCGTGACAAGTTTTCCGCAGTCTAAGACATAATACTTTGACTTAGGTACATTTATTTAATTTGCCATTCTGGCTATATCCATTGGACTTTCCTTGAATTCAAAAAACTATTTTTCGCGTTTTTCTCTTTTAATCACACAGCTTTGATGCGTTGTATGCTCGTATCTCAGAGAGGTCAATCCAGGGGTTTTTCGATTGGTTCTGGTCATGTTGGATGACGCGTCAGCAAAATACTAAGATATTAAAAAAAAACAGATTTTTAAAAAACAATTAACGCCTTGTGTCTCAGAAACGAAGCAACTCCGGACATATGTTTATAGGAACTTTTCCTATAAAATAACATAAGAAATTACCCTTTAGAGTTTGGTTCCGTACTTAGGAAATAACCTTATTTTAATTTGGAAACAAGTTATTTTTAAGCCACCCTGTACATCCAACCTTCAAATAGTTTTGTGGAAATGTATTTTCTCATCAACTTTTATGAAAAGACACTTTTTTCGTTAATTTAATAATTAAAAAGTTTCCCGTTTGGTAAGAACTTTCGGAGACACGCTGCCGCTGTAGAACAGGAAGCCTCGGAATTTCTTTAAAGATTAAAATAATTGAGGGAAAGTTATTCCTAAAAGTAAATCAGAACTCGGTTAAATGAACATATCACTCTGCAGACTTTTCTTGCTGCATCAAATGAAAATATATTCTTAGGCATTAAGCAGGACAAGATTTTTCCCAATCCAATATTGATTTAAGGTCCTATGAAAGAAAAATCGGCATTACCCTAGATTCTCCATGGACCGGCTTGATATAGATGGGTCCACATTTAATTCATTTTGAAAGCAGTACCGCAAAGTACACAAAAAATGATAAAGTTAATAAACCCTTTTGTAAGCAATGATAGCAATAAATATTCAACCCGACGAGTTTCTAGTTCCACGCCACGTGCGACCGGTTTTACAGCAGGCCAGAGGCGAAAATGAGGATGTTTTTTAAGTACGAGATACGTGTTTAAGCAATGTTTTTTATTTATCTAGAAAATATGTAATCAGGCTCTGTCACAGGTTATGTGCCTTCGAAAAGGTTTGTTTTCTTAATTATTTTTGTGTACTTTGCGGTATTGCTTTCAGAATGAATTAAATGTGGAGCCAACTAAATACTATACTTCTTTAAAATAAGTAATGGGATTGATTATGGAGGGAGAAGGGGAGGAAAGAAAATTGGTAGTGTGAAGAATGGATTTTATACTCAAAAAAGTCCTCATCAATAAATATCTTATGGGAATCTTTTTACCCAGTATAGCAAAAGAGAATGGTTCTTCTTCATTGTGGAGGCCCCTGGCCTCTGCCCCGCTTGCCCCTTCCCCTAAAATCCGGCCCTGATTATAGGTACTAGCGCCCTGTTTAATGCTTCTTCGTAGGATGACGTAATTTTTAACAATGTCCTTTCCAACCCCCATTAATAAACTGACCATACATAAAAGCTGTTATTCTAGGAAGGACAATTAATATCCTTACAAGCACTTATTATTCTAAAGAAAACAAACATTAAACTCAGGTATAATAACGGGCGTGGAGGGTAACGGACCTTACTGTCAACGGGCTTATAACTGTCAAGTGGTAGAATTGTGGGGCTTATGTCGGGTATTATTTAACGTGAGCCGTCGTTAATATGTTAGTATTAGACTAGTAAATCTTCTTGTAAGGAGGTGGTCTTTGGTAATTTTGTAGTCGTAATTCGCCTGGTATTGTGCGAGACCAGAAAGACTTAAGGTAATAATAAAACTTCTTAACGGCAACAGTTTGACGGTTTTTACACCTTGAATTGTTGTTTTGTTTTAGTCCCTACTCGAATTTACTTGAATATAAATTTATGCAATGTAACATTAAACGCGACGCAACTAAATCAAAACATCCAGTAACCATAGACTCCGCCATTACTTTTTTTAGTTCGTGTGTCACTTTATTTAAAACTTGACAGTTTGCGGATAAATTTAGGAAATTAGCTACTTAAAAATTTGTCTTAAAGTTGACTTTGGATGACTTTGAAGTTAAAAATGAATTTATACCATTTAGATATTACTTCCCAAAAAAGTAATTAGGTACACAGAATTGGTCTTGAATCAGTTTTCATAAAATGTTTAAATACATAAGTGTATAGTTATCAAGAGAATTATGGCCGCCTCTTAAAAAAAGAAGTCATGATTTTTTGTTGCAAAATAATGGCGTTAATGAAAAAAACCCTTAAATTAATTAAGATGAATGGATAAATAAAAATGTATAAAATGTAAACTCGGGTAATATTTGTACGGTCGTAGAAAAAAACAGTATGCAACTTATGCATAAAGTTGCTAAGTATCACCAGCCGCCTTTAGGATAGTAGTACTCATGAGATTGCCGCACTCGCCTGACGGCCTAGTTGTCATACTTCCGATTGGTAAAAAAGTAGTTACCTTTGCACTTATTACGTAAATAAAATACAACGAAGTCAAAAATATACAATTTTGGCCGGAAGGCAAAATATATTTAACTGAGAAATATGCATTAATGCGAGAAGAAAAAGAAATTTTATAAAAAGTAAGCAAATAAATACAATTTGTTTACAGGGTGATCATTCTTAATTCGGCACTATTGCTAACTTCCTTATTATTGAAGATACCAAGTCGGTTAAATCAGTAAAGTTGTAGTACTTTTTTCGCTGATTAACGTGCTGGCATCAGAAAAACAATTGAACGTCGGGTTCTCGATTTATAACAAGAAATGTACTTTTTTAATGAAACACCCTGTATATTATATCACCGTTCGAACGATCTATTAAAGAGCTTTTAAAAAAGTATGGATCAGATGTAGACTTTATTTAAAGCTCTTTAAAAGATCTTTTAAATGGTAATATAATATACAGGGTGTTTCATTTAAAATCATTAATAATTACATTTTTGTGATAAATCGAAAACCCGATGTTCAATTGTTTTTCGGTTGGCAGCACGTTATTCAGCGAAAAAGTACTACAACTTTACTAAAATTAACCGACTTCGTATCTACAATAAGAGGGAAGTTAGCAATAGTGCCGACTTAAGAATGATCACGCTGTATAGGAGATACAAAATCCAGGATTATGGAGGTTGCGCTTTAAAAAATGGACAAAAAATTCAATTGCCACAATCCTTCTAGGTTTTTAGTTTCAGAAATAAACGATTTATTTAAAAAGTATAAATTCTTGACATAAAACAAAAACAAAACATTTTTAATTCCATTTTCCACTAAAAATATTCTTTAAAAAAATGTTCACTGAATTTTGTAGAAATTTGGTCCAACACATCCGTGTTTTCGGTATTTTAAAATCACCTTCCCAGAATAGACTTTAAACATACATAGGTATAAAACTAAGGGTAGATCGATCGGATAAAACTTAATCCAACAAAAAATTGCGATAAACACGTTTCAGATTGAGTAAGGAATTAGATTGAACGCTATAAGTCAATTCTGTTTTTCAAGCGATTTGAATTAAACTCGGTCCGATCTGGCGTTATATTTGCACGATATTCTCGAATTTGTAAAAGGTTTGAAAAATAACAGTTCAGTAAAACAGGTAATAAGTGTAGAAATGAAAAAGTGGGAAACCAAATATGTTTAAATATTTGTTAAAATATTGTGATAGTGTTTCTATACTGATTTGCGTTCTTATTTTTGTCTTGTTTTCTGAAATTAAATAAAATTAATTAAAAAATACCACAAAAGTAAAGTTCTAATTTTTTTTGTTTGCTTTCTTTGTCCTTGTATATACTTTTTTGTCAAATTTGAAAGAATTTAGAACCGGACTATCTGCATCCGATAAATTCTAGGACGAAGGGCACAGTATTTTACGATGTACCCTTAGTCTATGCTAATGAATTTAAATGTTTTTATATTTTTTGTACCTTGCCACAATAATTTAAAAATATGTAGGTGGCCTAGACCAAGCACGACGTTCCGTTTAGAGCAAAAGAATAAAAAGAATGGGTTACTAGTAAATTTAAAAGCCACAACACAGTCACGCCCACCAGAAACGAAACAAAAACAAAAGTATTTTAGGATGCGTCAGGTAAAAAGCAAGAAATAAATACATCATGCTCGAGGTTGGAACACCAAATTGTATTTTGATCATGAATTGGTAATTATATTAATGCTGCTAAATCAAGTGGTACCTTTGGTTTTAGACATGATCGCTTTGAATACCGATTTTAATTTTTAGTGGGTAATTCTACTAAAAACATTATCGCATTGTTTCATTTATTTTATTTACTGCGATCGTCCAAAATGCTGCTGTTCTGATCGTCATATACTCCATTTTACTACACTATATAAAGTGGTAACACAGTAACTTTTTAATAAATCCACGCGTTTTTATACCTTGAATTGGTGTTTTGTTTTAATGCTTTCTAGATTTTTTGTGAATTTGTGCAGGGTAACAGCAAACGCAAAAACATTAAATAATTTACTGGTAATTTTTAAGTTTATATACAATATTTCCCTTCTCTTCTTTAAATTATTTTTTCAAGTTTAAAAAAACAAATAGTATATCTTATTTTAAGTTAAACAAATAATGCTATTTAGTTAAATAAAGCTAGTTTGTTAAATCCACTTTTTTACTTTGTTTAAAAATTATTTTTTAAAAATGGGGATTTACTCTTCTCAAATACATGCTTTAAAGTTTGCATTTGAGGTAAAAATTAAATTCTAAGCACTTTTTACCCTTTGTATTGCCTAGGTCAGTAATCAAAAGGACTGTATGAGAAGAACCCTTTTAAAATCTTTTGGGGAATTCTTTTTGACGAGTCTACCACAAATATGCACTTTAACCCAGCTTGTTAATGTCAAATGTTTCGAGTGTCGGACTGGGCCAATGCATTAGTGTTTTGTCGTACAAGTTTACCACAATAATTTACATGCAATTAAACATTGTGCCAAAAGTCGTATGCGATACAGTCCCGACACCCACCTAGTCCGATACCCAAAACATATGTTGGAGCCTTATGGTTTAATGACTAACCCTTACTATGTTTTGACACAATGTTTAAAAACTGCATATAAAACATTGCGGTAAACTTGTCCGACAAAAGTGACGCGTTCGCCCAGTCCAACACCCGAAACATTCCATATATGACGGTATGAATATACTTGATAGATTCGTCATAAGAAACCTCTCAAAAGGTTTTAAAAGGGTTCTTATAGTAAAGTCCATTTCATTACTAGCCTTGGTACTATTGGGTTTTCCGATATTTTTGTCCTAACCCGTGATTCCATATTGTTTTTTTTAAATTTCCAAACATACCGGCGTTGTCAGCAGAGGCGAACGCCAGAAATTAAGAAATCGGAATTTCTCTTAATAAAAAAATAACATATGATGCGAACTTTTAGCGGTCACTATACAGTGTCTACGTAAGTTGGCGTCATATGGGAAACTTTTTATTTTTAATTTTACAAAAAAAAATAGTTATTCTTTATAAAAAGTTCTGCACGGTCCAAAACCTAAAATACAGTCATTAGATATCGAATTGTGTCAGTCATTTTACGAGGTTTGGCCAAAAATGTAATTTTAGCTCAGGAGTTTAAATATACAATTTGTTCATTTGCAAAAAAATGTTTTCTTGATTTTTTTCTGCGAAAATAAAAACAAATAAGTTTATACATTAGTTCATTGTACATTCTTCTTGTTTTAATAGCAATAAATTTAAAAAGTTTATTTAAAACTGTCCTATGACATTTATAATCATATTTAGTGCACTAATATACAAACCTAAATTTTCAGCATTATTATCGCAAAAAAACATCAAAAAAAATGTTTTTGTAAATAAACAAAATTGCATAGATAAAATTAATTCTTAATTATAAACATCTTTTGCTTTATAACAAAATAAAATAAAGGTACTTTACTCTTAAGCAAAAGTTACATTTTGGCCAAACCTCGTAGATGACTGACACAATTTAATAGCTTTGTTCGCGGGTCTAGTAAAAAACTGATTCTGAGCTAGAACCGAACTGGTTTAGAATTGTTTAAAAGCGCATGTCCAGTTATTTTTAGTTCGGAATTTTTATTTACCGCGAACGATTTTCTATACAGCTGAAGATGTTTTTGTAACCTAGCTTTTTGGTTAGGATTTTTATGGTTAAATTGGATACTACATTAAAAAAAAATCCAAACAAACAGGAAAATCGTTTTGCTGTCGAAAGCCACTCGAGGTCTCTCGGTGAAAGACGAGGGAATCCCTGCCTTCTCTCGTTTTTAACATAAGTATGTGTATTTAACTAAATATTAAATTCAAAAACAAGAAATGGTAAAATCTTATAATATTGTCTATATTTTTTTATTAAATCTTTATTTATTTTATTGCATACATACATTCATACGGAGTACAATTAAAAATCCTTTGTTTATATACGGTCAGAATCACAAAGTTATAGAAAAAAATATTTAACAGGTATATTAACCCGCAAAAAAATGGCAAAAACAAATAAACTGTAATACAACGATTTATTTCTGTACCACAAAAACAGCAAATAGCTGACCATGTCGATAATGCGCATGAAATTCCGAACTGAACTTTTAGTTCCAACAAAAATCCAGGACTGCCAATCAGGTTACGAACCGGTAACGAACTGATTCCATTGTAACCCGCGAAACAGAACTGTTACTAAAAATTCAGGATTTTTCTAACCGCGAACGCTGCTTTTTCACTGCGCATGCGAATAGTCCCAGAACCGGTTCAGAATTGAACCCGCGAACAAAGCTGATATCTGATGATTGCTTTTTAGGTTTTGGAGCATGCATTTCATAAAATTAGTAATAAAAAGTTTCCCAACTTACGTAGACACACTGTATATGACTTTTTAAAGAATAACCCGATATACGGTATAAAATATTTAAATTTATGGACCCTAATCTCATTTGTCATGTTTATAAATTAGTAACCTGGGTGTTCTATCCGTTTTGGTCAATATATTTAACTAGTTACTGTGCTTAAGCTTTCTTTGGTGAATATAGGACAAATGATATGAGAATTTCTATCTAATTAATACGGTTTTAAATTTAACGGACAGATGATATATACCTAACTTGGAGAACCATTGCAAATCTGTTGCCCATAAATTAAATAAAAAATAACGATTCAGACATAAAGTAAGGCACGCTCTCTCCCTAATTTTTAATTCGTCACAATAGTGAAATTCTTTTGACTTCGTATATCTCTATCACTGCTTTTTTATTATTTAAGAACTGTGACTGTACAGTTCCGTAGAATAACAGTATAATTAAACTGAATTTAGTTAAAAAAATTAATAATTCTAAATAACTACGGTTAAAATTATTTACAGTGGCATACCTACGCGACTAGACTTTTTTTAGAAAATATCCTAGGTCACCAAGTTACTTTTTTGTGAAAATTGGGAATAAAATCACTTTTTCTCACTTTTTAACGTGTCTCTTCACAGAAAAAATCGAAAGGCGTTGTGTGCTATAAGAGTGTAGCGCAAAAATTGTGTTACATATGTTTATTATGGACGTTCTAAGTAAAATTTTTGTCATTACTTTCTGTTATGAAAATTAACGAGTACTAAAGTTTTTGTAAGTGATTTATGAGTAGCTAACAACAGTAACCAAATATGAATCTTGACTACGTTATAGTAGTATTGAAAACGACAACATGAAGTTCTGCTACAAAAGTATTAAATATACTGCACATTATTTGTTACATAAAACGTAGCGAGTTTTACAACTACCTGTACCTGGGGCCTATAATGCTACACATTGTTACTATGTAGGTTAGGGTCCGCGCGTTTAGTAAAGAAGCCACCGACGCGACGTCATCATTTTTTGCTCGAAATCTCCTGATATTCCCTCATCCCGTATTTAAAATGGTATTTATTTTTTAACTCAAAACTTTAAAATACCTACTTCCTAGGTAACGCTACGAAGCCTTCGAAACCGCGATTGAAAGAGAGATACAGAAGATTTTGCGTGGACCCTACAATTGCATGAATATTTACCAGATTTTTTTCCGTGTTAACACAAAGTTTTGGGTTAATCAATATATTTACATTCATGCCGGTATAGATGGGTCCACATTTATTTCATTCTGAAAGCAATACCGCCTAGTACACAAAAATGAAAAAGTAACAAACCTTGTCGAAGGCACATAGCGCTGACAGAGCCTGATTACCTATTTTTAGATAAATAAAAAAATAAAATGCTAAAACATGTGTCACGTACTTAAAAAACAACCTCCCATTTCGCATCTGTCTTGCCATAAAACCAGTGGCACGTGGCGTGGAACTAGAAACTCGTCGGGATAAATATTTTTTGCTGCAATAAATCATTGTTCACAAAAGGGTTTATTTACTTTATCATTTTTTGTGTACTTTGCACTAGAAATGTATCACTGTTCAGGTCAACGACGTTCAAGTAATGTAGATTTTATCGTGAATTACATAAATGTGGGTATTGACAACTAAAGTGCTCGCCAAAAAAATCGGGACAAGCAATTTTTAGCTGCGGATTTCGGTTTGCTAAAGCCCATTTCGTCTAGATGACATGGCGCAAAATGATTTTTGAAAAATAATCAAATGTTTATGGTATACAGGGTGGTCAATGAACAGATGCAAAATTACAAAAATGTTTAGAAGTGTGTGATTCCGGTAATATTTTTTTTCGCATTTAATTATAGGTCATTAGTAAAGTAATATCAATATCTCTAGACGTTTTTGCCAGTTTTTTAAATACAGCCATTTAGCACCAGAGACACTACTAAACAAAAATGTGTCAAAACTTTCCTACCAATATCTTTAAAACGCTGTAATTTAAAACCGGCTTTACCGATTTCCACCAGGTTTTCACATTCTCAAAGCTTATTTTCTGGTTCTTTTTTATTGCCTAACCACTTTATTGGTACATGGCCATTTCTATAAAATACAAGGGTCAAAACAAAAAGTAAAGATAAAATTGCACAAAATATGGCTATTGTTCGTTTTAAGCTATGACAATTGGGCTGTACGTTGTTGTTTGGTTTGAAATTTGGTCAATATGCAGCTTCGGTCAATACCTCTGGACGGTTTTTTTACTTTTTCGATTAGTTCCTTTAGGCCACAGATACGCTACCAGGCAGATCCATTGTCCTAAAATGTGTCTTTTGTGGATTTTTTGATGTGATCTGGAAATTTTAAATTAATTACTACCTAATGATGTTTTTTTGTACAGGGTAATCAAACAAAACTGACTCTTTCATTATACAGGGTGTTTTAGATTTTAATAGGAAAAAATTTAATAGACGATAGAACATGAAAAAATAAAAAAGTCTATATAAACATGTATGTTTTGAAGCTTCGTTCTCGAGATACAGGGTATTAAAGTTTTGGAAAAGAAATAGTTTTTTATTCATAGCTCAAAAATCCCTTGGCTGATTTTCCTTAAACTTGACAGGTTCATTCAAACACAAATCCCTGTACCTATTCGCATTCATAGTCTCACCTGTCAAAATACCCATTTCCGTTCTTCCATTACTCATGATACCACCCTATACAGTAACACCACCCCCACCAAACGCAACCCTTGCTTCCATATTCTCCTCACGGTACCTTTCATTCCTCTCCCTTCAAACTAAGATTCGTTCATCAGATGCATGCAAATTAAATTTACTTTTATCCATTTGTATGTGTAAAGCAACAATTATTATTTTAAAAAATGAAAACATTAAATGTATGTTTTAGGATGCCACTAAAGAACAGGATTTTTTTTATTATTTTGTGTTCTCGAAAACGAAGCAAAATACGAAAAAATATTTAAAAACAAAAGTTGTATTTTTCTTGATTTTTCTATAGGGCCAAGCAATAAAGTATTAGTTTTTATTTTTTTTCTCGAAAACAAAGCAAGATACAAAAAATTAACAAGAAACAAAAAAGTTGTATTTTTAAATGCTTAATCTAAAAAAAAAAAAAAATACAAAATTTAAAAAGCAGTGGCGTACCATTATTTTTCCATCTTTACTAACTAGATTGCCCTCTGGGACGCCACTGCAATAATTACGGTAAATCTTATTACATCAAATGATACCTCTTATCATGAGAAACAAACCTGTCAAGTTTAAGGAAAATCGGCCAAGGGATTTTTGAGCTAAGAATAAAAAAATATTTTTTTCCAATACTTTAACACCCTGTATCTCGAGAACGAAGCTTACACAAACATACATGTTTATATAGACTTTTTTTATTTTTTCATGTTCTATCGTCTATTAAATTTTCCCGATTAAAATCTGAAACACCCTGTATAATGAAAGAGTCAGTTTTGTTTGATTGACGAAAAAAAAATCATTTAGTAGTAATTAATTTAAAATTTCCAGATCACATCAAAAAATCCACAAAAGACACATTTTAGGACAATGGATCTGCCTGGTAGCGTATCTGTGGCCAAAAGGCACTAATCGAAAGAGTAAAAAACCGTCCAGAAGTATTGACCGAAGCTGCATATTGACCAAATTTCAAACCAAACAACAACGTACAGCCCAATTGTCATAGCTTAAAACGAACAATAGCCATATTTTGTGCAATTTTATCTTTACTTTTGTTTGACCCCTGTATTTTATAGAAATGGCCATGTACCAATAAAGTGGTTAGGTAATAAAAAGAACCAGAAAATAAGCTTTCAGAATGTGAAAACCTGGTGGAAATCGGTAAAGCCGTTTTTAAGTTACAGCGTTTTAAAGATATTGGTAGCAAAGTTTTGACACATTTTTGTTTAGTAGTGTCGCTGGGGCTAAAGGGCTGTAATCAAAAACTGGCAAAAACGTCTGGAGATATTGATGTTACTTTACTAATGACCTATAATTAAATGCGAAAAAAAATTATTACCGGAATCACACACCTCTAAACTTCTTGTAATTTTGCATCTGTTCATTGACCACCCTGTATACCATGAACATTTAATTATTTTTCAAAAATCATTTTGCGCCATGTCATCTAGACGAAATGGGCATTCACATACCGAAATCCGCAGCTTAAAATATTTTTTATTTCCAAAGTTACTACAAGTTAAATATGGTGCTAAAAATTGCTTGTCCCGATTTTTTTGGCGAGCACTTTAGTAAAGGCAACCCAAAATCCAGATTTTTGGGAAATCACTGAAAATCCACTAGCTTGCAACTGATTTTAGAGTGTTATCCTTGTCCAACTTAGTGAAATTTGTAATTGATACAGTTTGTAGTTACACTTACTGGGCGAATGAAGAAGTTTAGGCTTAAGGTTATTGTTTTTAGTTTCTGGAATTTTTTTCAGATTTTTAATACAAGAATAATTATAATTTGAGTTCAATTTTAGACTTGATTTTAGATGTATGGGAAATTTTAAATAAGAATGAAAAATAATTGTAAAATTTTGGAATCCCGGTTTAGTCTAGTTAATAATAGTGTTGGTTCTTCCCATTCTGTCTCGTTATAAAAATTTCTACGATTTTTATAGTCACTTCTTAGGTATTTTTTTTTAATGGGTTACTATTCAATTGCCCAGAGCTTTTTTCTTTTTAATAACATAAATTAATTTTCCTTTATAACATACACAATTTTTATAAGGTAATTTTATATTTGGTTGCAAAAAAGGAATAAGGTTAATACAAATTAAAAATATGGCTATGTTTTTCTTTATTCATCCAATATTGGGGTTGGATAGACAATTGTAGTTCGTTGTTACTTTAGTTTTAAAAGTCGAGCCTCACATAACCGCACCAAGCCCGGATTCACGGTGATAGAGGAAAGTGGGACAAATTAAATCGGAAAAATTCAGAAGCTCTTTTCGTGCCTTCAAAAATATAAAAAGCATTTATTTTTAAACTAGTTTATTGTTTTATGTATGTAAATATATCTCTTTGTTTAAATAAAACAGATTTTTCCAACTTATCTTTGTTCCTTTTAATCCAAAGTTAAGGTGTAGTATAGGTAAAAGTATGGCCACACATAACAGCACCGATGTCCCACAAGACTCGCACCGTTGCATGACCGTGTCCCGTACTGTCTGAAACATGCCCAGCCAGTGAAATCGTACGTGGATCGGATAGCGCCGATGTTCCCTGAATCAAGCTTTGAGTTTACCGGGCGTCACCTTTTATTTCAGTTCATACGTATGAAAATTATAAGTTAGTGGTTAAAGGTTAGTTGTTGTACACAAACAATACAAGAAAAAGTGATTTAATAAGTATTACAAAATGTAAAATTAATTTTATAGAGTTTTATAGAGACATCTTGTGAATAATATGTAAGTAAAACCTATGTTTTTTTTAAAGGTTTTTTTTCTAATTAAGTGGCCGGGCATGAAGCGGTGATATTTAGCCTACGGCATTTGATTACAACGGTACATTTCAAAACCGAGACACAGCCGTGCTACAGTGCAGGCCTCGTTGTGGGTATGTGTGGCCAAAACTTAAAACTGTGTTTACTTATTTGTGAAGTAATTTTACGATCAGGTGTAATTTAAAGCGTGGTATAATTGACTCATGTTACTTCAGTTTGAATAAATACAAAACTTTTTTACCGCATCTTCCCACATTTCACCAGGGAAACGCACGACCACGGGCTTGTTGCGGTTATAAGCGGCCCGGCCTTTAGTAATATAAATAAGTAATGCGCTATCAGTAAACTTACGTTATAATAAAGTTTTATTCATTTTTTGTCTAATAAGGAGTTTATTGTCTATGTATGTGACGTAATATTAAACGGGTAATATTCTGATTTTTAGTGTCCGACCGAAACAGGATTTTTGATAGAATCCGAGCGTAGTGTATTTTGTAAACATACACGGATTTTTCAAGTAAAATAAAGAGCCATAATAAGAGTATGATACCGGTCGGCAAAATGGCTTCACTATACGATCACTTGCGACACTTACGACCCTGTTTTCAGCGCAGGCGAAGTGGTGTGGTCGAAACTATAATTATTTTTAGCCGAAAGTGGCTACAACTTTTTCATTTAGCTGTTGTTTCATTTTTGGTATTATAGGAGCAATACATATTTTAAAATAAGTTTGTAGGCATTATTGAATGACGCTACTGTTCGAAGTCTTACCCGAGATTGGTTTACCAAACTGCAGAATTTTTACGAGCGAGTGCAAAATTTAACGGTTCCATTATTTTTATGCCATTGCTGCAGACAGACTTATGCCATTTATCACGGGTCCAAAATGTACCGTTACCCTCTGGTAAAATATGTGCCGAAGACGAATGAAAGAATAAGAGAAAGGCATACATAATGTATTTTAATTGTTACACTGAAAAAATGAACACCTCTTTTTTGATTTTTTAGTTAATATCATTTTACCCATTTTTATGATATTAAATTCTTCTTACCTAATTTTAATTCTGGTATTAATTATATTTTTTTTTTATTAAAAATGTTTCAATAATAAATAAATTAAATTGGGGACGTAATAATAACATTATTTCTCCAACAGGAAAAAAAAGCAATGTAAAATTCCATAGTGTCACGGCAGAGTTTAGATCTTCATGCCTAAAATTTTTATCTAAGAATATTATTTTCTTGTATCGGGTGACAACGAAATTACTATTCAGCCATTTTTTTTCTTTAGTGCCACCCTATAGTTTTTAAATTTAGGAACGTTGTATTGTATCACTGGATGCCAATTTTGGATAGAAGAACATTTGTGTATTACTCAGATTTAATTGGAAGTGATATAAACTTGACATGTTAAACGAAACACCCTGAATATTTTTTAGGTTTTGTATTCTACAGGTTATTTCTTATATAAAACCTTAAATATAACTTTTTGGTTATAGAGAAAATGGCATTTGAAAATGTCCAAAAGACCGCACAATATGCAGTTTTATGGGAAAACAAATGAACATAACAAAAATTAAAAATGCCTAAAATTGTTTTTTAAAAGACTTTACCTTCAGGGCCATTATAATACTACTTCCTGTTTAACCGGAAGTGCTGTTAAATTTGAACTTCTAAATATGATAGTCTTGATAATTTTAATGGAACACCCTATGTATTTTTAAGATTTAAATTCTTTAAGCTGTTCCTGATATAAAACTCATAATATACCCATAACCTATCTGTTTTAGTTTTAGAGAAAGCTGCGTTTAAAAAGGTCGAGACGACATAAAACTGTTTATTGTAAAGGTTGTTCGGACCTTTTCAAATTCCGTTTTCTATAAAAATAAAAGAGCTAGATGCTATACTTAAGGTTCTATATCAGAAATGACTTGTAGAATTTAAATTCTCAATGATTTATTACTTCCGGGTAAACCGGAAGAAATAGACAAAACTCTTAGGTATATCCAAAATTGGCATCTCATGACTCACTATTATAACCTAAAATTAGAAAGGTATACTCTTTCACTAAAGAAAAAAAATGCTTGATAGTAATTTCATTATCACCCGGTATACCACTTTTGGTTGTAGGGGTTTAAAAATTTTGTTTTAATATTTAAATTCTTAAACGGTCCACAAACCATGCAATTTGTTGTACGACATATTGTCGGTGGCCAATAGTCCATGCACCTTGCTTCACCGATTGTCTGTATTACTGTTTATACAACTAGTCGTACAACTAGTTGCATAGTCCATAGACCGTTTGATGTATGAGTAAATTAGGTAAAATAGAAAGTTGTTTATGAGTAGTAATCTATCTCAGATACTACAAATCTAAGAGCGGATGAGAAAGTATTTTCGAAAAGCAATAAACGGTTGCACAGTAAATATTATTTCTTAGAATATCAAAGTTTAATATTTTCGTACAACCTTGTAGTATTTCTTTTAGTGTAGAAATCAGATTGTCTTTAGTTAAAAGGCAACATTTTTTAGTGAGTAAAAGATTCTTCAGTATTAGATCATCGACTTTAATTATCTAGTTAGCATTGTCTTTTTGTATCTAAACAGGAGATGTAGAAGATTAATTAAATGGAAATTGAATTACTTATTAACTAGTTTTTGTTTCTTAATTGGAGGTGAATATCAGGGGTGGATCAGACGGACGTGTTTAAGGGCCGCTTGCACGGGTTACACTTATTTCTTTCACTTAGATAAGTAAAGCTTTAATTAAAGTGTCACTTAATATTTAAATTGTATGTTTGGCTTTAATGAAACTAAGTTAGGCTGAATGAATTGGTGGCAACATTGCATTTTACTAGTGCGTTTAAAGTTTATACTATACACTTGGTTAAACTTTTTTACGAATACGCGCCTCGCTCTGAAACTATTTGACTGATTTGATTAATTTTAGATTTTCAGAGAATCAAAATATGCCATTAAAACCAAAAATCTTTTTTTTAAATTGCAAGTATATAAAAACCAGTAAATTAATATGTATTTACTATTTGGATATGCTTTATAACTAGGGGATACAATCCCGATATCCCGCCCCTTTTACAGTCACGAAATTTTCGGGATTAAATTTCTTATATCCCAAGATTTTCGGGATCAATAAATAAATGTAATGTTTTCAAACTAATTGCATGAAACGAAACGCACTTAGTTTTACTCTCAATTTATCGAGTTGTTAATGCCAATTATAATAAAAAGTGCATTTCCCAGCTGATTTTAGTCAATTTTACGCAGTCTTAATTGAAGAAATAAGTCATGTTAAAGCAAAACTCCGCATCACGCAGGTTATTAGAATTTTTCATTGAAATAAGTTTATTTAAAGTATATTTTGAATATTTTACTTTTTATTATTTATAGGGTTTATTATTGCCCTAAGTTTAATGCATTGTAACAAGATACAAATGTTTTAATGCGATCAATTGGAGGTTATATGAAGGTGTGCCGATGTTGCAGAAATACAGTTTTGTTTTCATTTTTAAAGGTACCTAATCAAGACAACTGTAGAAATGTCTTTGTTAAAAGAAAGTGTGTATCAAGTTGATTTTTCTATATTTTAATTAGTTATTTTTTTTTGTTTAAAAGAAAACTTTTTTAGTTTAGATTTTTTTTACATTCCCAAAGAAAGTTTAAATAATAATAAAAGTTGAGTTTTAAATATTTTCGCATTTTTGTACTCCACCTTCAAATCCCGGGATTGTCTGTGTCCAATCTTGGAATCCCGGGATTGGAAAAACCTCTGGATTATATTCCCCATTTATAACTAACCATTTTTCATAGTGCCTGTGTATCAAACTAAAACCTTATTAAAATCTGTTTTCATGTTAAAACTTTGATGTTTTTCCTACTCTGTAATAGGTTTCTGAACCTATAGAGTTTATAATAAATAAAATAAATAAATAAAATGCGTGGTTTAGAATTTGTTTAGTCCAACCATAGAGTTCCAGTGGTTCTTTATTAAGGGGTAGTTCTGGTTTGTTACTTAAAGTAAAAAATCTGATGCAATATGCAATGCACTGCTAGAATGCAGTTTTTATTCACACCAATGTTTTAAATTTAAAGCAAATAAAATCGTTGCAATTTAACTGTCAAAAATCTAATAAATTTAAATAATTGATCCTCGGGCAATTACCTTAATTATACTGTATAAGCAATAGTTAAAGGTATATCGGCCAGTAAAGGAATAACAAAGGATGTACTATCATCTACTTCGAAATGTTTATATGCCGATTTTTGCGTTAAACTGTCTCTTTTTCTCACATTGCCTATGTGATATTTCATTTAGCTGGTCCTGTGTATGAAATATTTATATTAAAAAAAAATATTACTATATCGCTGCATATAGGTATTTAAATAGCTCAGCAGCTGTCTTTTTAATTTATATGATATACTGTACCTAGAATTTATTTTATAGACCAAAACATAATTAATTGCACAATTTAGGTGTATAATAAAACAATTAATTTTATTTGGCCTTTAAAAACAAAATAAATATATATTCGGTAACGTTGTTCTAAACATTCGTTTTTTCATAATAAACAATTTGTAAGGTTTACTATTACGATCTGTGTAGTAATAGTAGAAAATTCCTTTGTAAGGTAAAGTGCGTACGTAAACGCGTTATTTTTATAGATCCAGAACTAACGTGAAAAACGTGTACCACGTGTAAGACAGCTTTTTTAGATTCATGTTGTTTTAAACAGTTTTATTATTTAACAGGCCTAAATGTTTTTTATTTATTTAAACTCATTTATAATCCTGAATTTCTTGGCTAAAAACACGCTTTAAAGAGGTGAGAACTGACTGATTCTAGAAACTTTTTATTTATTAGGATTTTTCTCAGATAAAAAAGCGGTATTCAAATTTTTAATCAGACAAAAACATTCCTACTTAAAAGGGAAAAAGATTGAGAAAGAAGAAAAATGGCCAGTTTTATGCCTAAAACACACAATCATGATTGCTGCGAAAAGTATCCTATTACTTATCAATTACCTAATAATTTAACCTTGGGGCGTTAATTTCGAGAATAAGCCTAATGGGCATAAGTACAGGGTGTGAAGTTTTTAATTCTCACCACCTTTTTTTCTTATTGTACAAAACATACAATGGTTTCATTTAAAAAATCAAACCATTATATTATTTTGTTGAATAAAAAATTATACAGTTTAGGGGTTTACAACTTGTTATCCGCTATATTATAACAAGCACCTTTAAAAACCTTTAAACTATTTTTTAAGCGAAAAGGTATTTTTTTTATTTTAATCTGAATACTCTGTGTGTTCTAGGGACGCGCGATGTTTATCGATGGTATGAAAACATCTATAGGTTGATCGATGGTTGATGTTTTGCCATCGATGGTCGGGTATTGAAAACATCAATGTTTTCTTCGAACATCGGCATATGTGCATATCTGGGGCATGGCGTCCTCCACAACCCTAAGCATTCTTGATTCCATTCAAAGAAGAGCTATTCGTCTCATTAATGATTCTTCACTTACAGAAAGGCTTCTCTCTCTTGCCCATCGTCGGGCTGTGGGGGATTTATCGCTTTTTTATTGTTACAAAGGTGTTCAAGAAAAAAAAATATTGGAACTTGTCACATTATTTTAATGTGTTCTATATGAATCCGAGAGATTGCCCTCATATTCTTGGACACCCCGTATATATTTTTTTTAGTTTTGGCGTGGCAAAAACTAAAATTTAATATTTAGTTACTCAGACCCAGGAATCGTGTTGACCAATGTAATTTATGCTTTTAATATACCAAAAAATGTTTGTTAGTGTCTCTTAAAACCTAAAAAAAGCGATAGTGAAACAACATCTTGTGTTACCCGGTATAAATAGATAAATACAAATATAAGTTAACTATAAATAACAACATAACAATATATTACTAAAAAGTACATACCTGTATCTCGAACCCAGTAATTAATCGACTTTGGAAAGGCCTCAACATAACATTCCAAGGTAACATCAGTTCCGAGTGGTGCACCAACCAGCTGATTAGGGACATGAATAACGGGATGAACTTAAATAAAAAAAACATGTATTTAATAAAAAGGGTAAAACAGAGAAACTCGTGGTGCTGCGCATACGCATCTCTATACGGTCCGACTGGATAGGCCCCGAACTTCCCACTTTGTTCGTTTTTTATCCCTAGAGTTTCTAGAATGTAGAACCTGCTGCCCGCGGAGGTCTTTCCTTTCTTCCCAAATCTTCAAGTATTTAAGTCCCGTGTCAACAAACTCCCTCTTACCTCACTAAAGACAACCACGGTACGTTAGTATTTAGGCTTTTAGACTTAGTAGTTTGTTCAAAGATAAAAAAACAATTACCAAGGGATAGTTTAAATGATTTAGTAAATATTTTTATTCTTCTTACTATAATTCTTATTTAAAGTTGGTAGTCGCATATACTTTTTACTGATTTAGGTATTTATACAAAGCTAATATAAAAATTTATAAATCCTAAGGCTACGGCTACGATACCAAGCATAAAGCGGCTAGCGGACAGTGTGAGAGCGCTGCCTTAGATCTTCATGTTTACATGAAAAAATGGCATTTTTAAATCAAGTGGCTGCAATATAGAGTGAGCAGAAAAGCCCCGCCGCTTGAACTAAACAAACATAATTAGCGGAGCGTTACTAATGTATGTAAACTGGTTCCTAAACGCTGTCTACCACAAAATATCGTGACCAGTACCGGCCACCGGTACATAGATTTGACACTCTTTGCTCACCGCTTCCGCTTGGTATCATAGCCGAGGCCTTACTGTGGAGAAAAGTATGTTATAACTTGATATTTGCCAAGTAATAGCAAAAGTTAAAAGTTTTAAAATATTTACAAAACAAGAGGCCGTGTACCAGTTATTTTTTTTGTGGTAGTGCTCAACGTTTGGAAGATAACGTGTCGTTGCTATTTGGCGGCGCCTTTATTGTAGAATTTGTTTTATTTTACCGCCGTCAGTGAGGGGTTAGGAAATTGTATTGTAAAGCAGATTATGCGTGGAGAGTCAATATTTAAATATTTAGTTTAAAACTTTATGATTTTAAAATCATTTTTTAAAATTTTTATCATTGGACCATCTTCCATTGATGTTTAAGAAACATCGATGTTACTTGTTCGATGTTTTATTGCCATCGATGGTCACCTTTCGATGTAGCCATCGAAGTTCAACATCGATGTTTGGCTTTGATGTCGCATCTCTAGTGTGTTCCAAATTGAGACTCTTTTTGGAATTAAAAGCTTCCGTCATTTGACCTCAAAAAGAACCCTAAAAGCTTTTTGTAAAGTAGCACTTAATTCCCCTCTTATACAGGGTGTTTCCTAATTGCCGAAAAGAAAATTTAAAGGCGTATTCCTGAGCCAATTTTATAAAAAAAAGTTTATATAAACATAGGTCCGGATATGCTTTATTTATAAGATACAGGGTGTTAAACTTTAAAAAGAAAATTGGGTTTTGCTCATTTCTTAAATATGCCTTATCCAAAAATTTTATAAAGTTTGGCTGTGGTATTTATTAAAACAGGTAGTTAATTTAGCCCTAAACTAATTTTAATTAGTGAGATCAGTGGCAGCGTGGGACGCATCTCAGCTGATATTATTAACAAAAAAATGTACGCCACTGATTTTATTGCAACCATTATGTTTTGTTTTTAGATGAAACACCAAGAAATACATTTTTTGTTTCCTAATGTTTTTACGTAGCTTGCTTAGTTTTCCAGAAAAAATATAATCCACTAAACTGCATACTCCTGGACCATACAAGACACATAAGGACATTTTTCCCTTTAAAAATAAGGTGTTATAACTTTCTATTAGAAATTATGTAACAACAACAAATACCTAATTTACGTTAGTTAATTAAGTATATAATAAATAATCATATCGTTGTATTATCTAGTCTTACAAATTTTACTAAAAAAGTGTTTTAAAAATGTTTAGTCTTTTTGAGAAGTTAACATCCTGTATCTTGAGAACGAAACATTAAAGGGCCCATGTTTATTTGAACTTTTTTTCATAAAAATGGCTCAGGAATACGCCCTTAAATTTTCTTATCGCAATTAGAAAACACCCTGTATATCTGTTTAAAGTCAATTGGAAGACTTTCCGAACTTTTCACTTTTTCCGTTGTTTACGTACATTTCGGTTTCCTTAGAAAAAATACCCAAATATACTTACCATGACTACTCTTTGAAAGACTAAAATATTTGGAATGTGTTAAATATTAAATTTTATGGGTCAGCTTACTGCCGGCCGGTCAACCATAGTTCGTTTGCAAAACATAAATCTTTTTAGGTCATAGCGTTATATGCACAACTACAATATACTGACCCTGTGACCGAAGCGACCCCGAAAATCGACTTTTTTAACTGTCAAACCCACGTGGCGCATTATTATTTATGGTTAACCGAAATAATTTTTGAGAAGTGCCCATTCTCGTTATCCTCTCGTTCTCTTTTGTCAAAAGTCGTCTTTTTACGTGGAATCCATTACAAACAGAAGCCATTGTACCCGCCATTTTTACATACAATGAATGGCGAAATGGCACAAGCCATAAATTTGCGATTCTTCCAACGCAACAAGACATGCAAAAGTACAGTTGAACCGTGTGTTGTGCGCTGCTGAAAAATGCTAATGAAATTGTACTGGGGAAGAGTATCTTCGGAAGCGTATAATGTTTTATTTTTATTGGGTTTTGATGACCTGCAAAAAGTTGTGGAAAATTTTGGCAAAAGCAAATTAGATTAGGCCACCAACAACTCGATATTTTACACTTTGTTGGAGGTTCCTCGCTATTATGGTTACCCTTCAGTTTCTGTAAGATATAGACGCAAAAAAATGCGTTTTAATAGCAAATCTATGTCTAAAGAATAAATTGTAAAATAAATTAAATCAATTAAATAATTATAAACAATCGTAAAAAAGGTTAATTTTGCGTTTTCTTCAAGGACTCTGGGACCTCTACTACTAACAATAACACACCTGTGTGACTGATTTCCCTAAAGCGTTATACCGGACAAGGGAGTGCTACAACTAATAGGTTAAAATAGTTAAAACAATTGAAGTAGAAAAAAACTATTTAAACTTTATAATGTTAATAGATGTATTTACAGAAAACTTAAATACCATAGAAAATTACTGGGTAGTTCTCTAAAATTCTGACTAGAGAACATTTTGATTAATTATCAGATACTAAACGCTGGTTTTAAAGTTTTATTTTAATGGGTTTTAGTCCAGTCTAAATCCCTAAAACTAAATTTGACATAAGGTGGTACATTATCTATTTAAACTTATAATGTGCTTGATCCTTGATCATTTAAAATTTTAGTATAATTTAATAAATCCTAAAGAAGTCAAAGGTCTGTAAAACTGGCACTAAAAAATTTGTAAAAATATAAAAAAACGCCAGAATTTATGCTTTTTACTTGCTAAAGATCGGTTACCTTACAAATCGGTCACGCCAGTTTTACACCTGATTTTTCCGGATATTATATTGATGGAAAATTTGTTGGTGCTAACAAAATCGTTTACCCAAGTGTCTAGAGTCAACAACAAAATAGAATCCGGAAGTCGGGGAAGATTGGAGATTGGTTACCTTACAAATCGGTCACACCAGCTTTACACCTGATTTTTCGGATATAATTTCGATTGAAAATTTGTTAGTGCAAACCAAATCGTTTACCAAAGTGTCTCAAATCAGCAACAAAATAAAATCCGGAAGTCGGGAAAGATTGGAGATCGGTTACTTTACTAATCGGCCACACCAGCTTTACACCCGATTTTTCCGGATATAATTTCGATTGAAAATTTGTTAGTGCAAACGAAATCGTTTCCAAAGTGTCTCATATCAGCAACAAAATAAAATCCGGAAGTCGGGAAAGATTGGAGATCGGTTACTTTACAAATCGGTCACGCCAGCTTTACACCCGATTTTTCCGGATATAATTTCGATTGACAATTCGTTGGTGATAATGAAATCGTTTACTTTAGTGTCTACAGTTAGCAACAAAATAAAATCCGGAAGTTGGGAAAGATTGGAGATCGGTTACGCTACTAAATCGGTCACGCCAGCTTTACACCCGATTTTCCGGATATAATTTCGATTGAATAATTCGTTGGTGCATAACGAAATCGTTTGCCAAAGTGTTCAAATCAGCAAAAAATAAAATCCGAAAGTCGGGAAAGATTGAGATCGGTTACTTTACAAATCGGTCACACCAGCTTTACACCGATTTTTCCGGATATAATTTCGATTGAAAATTTGTTAGTGCAACGAAATATCGGTTACCTTACAAATCGGTCACACCAGCTTTACACCCGATTTTTCCGGATATAATTTCGATTGAAAATTTGTTAGTGCAAACGAAATCGTTTGCCAAAGTGTCTCAAATCAGCAACAAAATAAAATCCGAAAGTCGGGAAAGATTGAGATCGGTTACTTACAATCGGTCACACCAGCTTTACACCCGATTTTTTCCGGATATAATTTCATTGAAAATTTGTTAGTGCAAACGAATAGTTTACCAAAGTGTCTCAAATCAGCAACAAAATAAAATCCGGAAGTCGGGAAAGATTGGAGATCGGTTACCTTACAAATCGGTCACACCTGCGCTTTACACCCGATTTTTCCGGACATAATTTCGATTTGAATATTGGCAAGTGCAAACCGAAATCGTTTGCCAAAGCGTCTCAAATCAGCAACAAAATAAAATCCGGGAAGTCGGGAATGATTGGAGATCGGTTACTTTACTAATCGGCCACACCAGCTTTACACCCGATTTTTCCGGATATAATTTCGATTGAAAATTTGTTAGTGCAAACGAAATCGTTTACCAAAGTGTCTCATATCAGCAACAAAATAAAATCCGGAAGTCGGGAAAGCATTGGAGATCGGTTACTTTACAAACCGGTCACGCCAGCTTTACACCTCGATTTTTTCCGGGATATAATTTCGATTGACAATTCGTTGGTGATAATGAAATCGTTTACTTTAGTAGTCTAGGAGTTAGCAAACAAAATAGAATCCGGAAGTTTTACAACCGATTTTTTCGGATACAATGTAAGTTAAAAATTTATTGCTGCTCTCACGAAATCGGTGATTTTAACATAGCAGATCGGTTATCTTACAAACCGGTCATGGTCGATTTTTGTAAAATTGTGGCAAAAAGGGAAATATCAAATCTTAAAAAATTAAGTAAATTGTCAATAGTCTACTTCCTAACATTCTATTCTATTAGTTGGCTGTGACCATTCTGAATTTTTCACTTGTTTTTAATCTCTACGCCATCTTTAAATTAAGCCAAGTTTTCTATGCAGTAAACGTTATTCAATGATAAACATTGTCTTATAAAGATTTCTTGTATTAAAAATTTCTTGTAGAATTTTTTTTACTGTTTAGTGGGATTAGTGTTTAGTCAGGTATGTATATAGTGTTTTATTCATTTATTGAAATTTTGTTTTCTATTTTACTAACACATTTAATCAAGTGTATAAAAATTATAGCAAAGTAGCCATTTTAAAAGCATTTTTTTATGTTCCGCTAACGACCCTCTTATAATTTGTATAACATTATCTTCTCTAACTGTTTAGTTTTCTGGTTACCAAGAAAAGTTTTGCGACTTTTGCGCTTTTTTTAATAAACTTTAAAATATTAGTGCAGGGTTATAGACTCCACCAGCTTCTTTATTTTTCTAGCTACAAAAAACATTTAATTTAAGAAGTTGTAGGATTGTTATCCACAGAGGTTGCAATGTACTTTTAAATTTATACAAGGTAGCTTAAAAAGTGTGAGAAATTATTAATATTTTTAATAGAATACCCTATACAGGGTGTCTAGTTTAGGTGATGCCACTTTTGCTTTTTCCGAAATGGCAAGTGCTGCTAGTGCTTTTACCGCGATGCAACATTTCAGTTGTTTCTGAGATACAGGGTGATTTGTTAAAAACACTTAAACTTATTTTGTTGGAATATTTCAAAAACTATTGATTTTCGAGACATACATTAAATATTTTATGAACCACAAACTAATAACTCTGGACAGTTAGTAAGGTCGATTTTTGTATTGTCACTAGTTGGTAAATCTTACGTTTTTTTATAGAATATGGAGGACAACACGCTAATTTTGAGCTATAGAGAGCTCTTTGATATTTTATAGAGTTTTCCGCAAAAAATTTGGATACAAGATTTCGGCAATTACAAAACCACATTCTCAGCCAAACTGGGCATGATCAATTGTCTGGCGATGAAAAAAGAATTTTTCAAGATTTAAGGCTCTTTTTATAAAAAATGGGTTGCCATAGGCCGAAAAAAGGACAAATTTTTAAACTGTCATTCCAAATGGTCGTTTTGCTCTATCTTCAACTGTTTTTGCTTGGTAAATCGTCAAAGTTCAAAAATTCCGATTTTCAATTGTTAATAACTCCCAAACTATTAACTTTAGGTATAGGAATATGACAAGCCAAAATGCTTAGAATTTTATGTAGATTCGAAAAATGCAAAAATATACCACCCTGTATACTTCAAAATAATTTTAAAAAGTAGCTAAAATAGCAGTCTATAACATAGTTTTTGTTTGGAATCAAAATTCTCAATAGTATGGATACTATGGAATCCTGTATATAGGTTGTCGTTCATGCCAAGTTTCGAAACATCCTGTATAAAACTTATTAAGATATCAATAAAGCTTTTGCCACTTAAAATGATTATAATTTGTGTGTTTGTAATTTTGGAATGATAAAACAACATTTTTGATCTTCTTTTTAATTTATGCCACGTTTTAACAATAATTGCCATGGTGAGCGATTTTTAAGTTAACTCATCTCCAATCTACCCCGACTTCTGCTTTCTATTTTGCTGCTCTCTCTTACACTATGGCAAAAAATTCGTAAGCAGCAAAAATATTTTTAGATTGAATTTTACCTGGAAAAATCGTATGTAACGCTAGCATGGATAGTATTAATTTTGTTAAAATTAAAAATATTCGATATTTATAATTTTTACTGTAGTCAAAAATTAGCAATAAAACGACCCATCTTTATTTAATGTATTACACCTTTTTAGCATATATCCATGCTACCTTAACGGAAAGCTTACTGATTTCTTACAATGGGTTTGAGTAATAAAATCCTTTTGTTTTCCGATTTTCCATTACCCGTTTTACAGACCTTTAAATCAAAACCAGTTTTTTTTTTTGTATGAACAGGGAACCGACAGTAAATAACTGTACCCATTATATATTAATTGTTTCATGTTCCGTATAATACCCATGTCTAAAAGTTAGATACCCCATAGGATAGAACTAGATTTCTTATTTATTATACTCTCACAAGAACCCGAGATAAATTTATAAGTTATTAAATTAAATAAATTAATAAATATGTTCGCGTAAGTGACCACTTTCGCATGGCACTTTCTAAAATTGTCATGTTGTTTATAAAACGTATTATTAATTGGTGTAAGTTATTTTACTCGGACACATAATTAGTTATAACGTTAATTGGGTTTTTATTTTCATGTTAACACCAAGCTAATATGATATTATGCAGATGTATGGAAGATAAGATAAGCGTGTAAAGCGATAGTGATAAATAATAAAACAAACAAATAATGTTCAGTCAGTGTCAACGAAAACAAGTTGGAATAACTGTAATTATGCGTTATCAACAACAATTCTTGCAAATATTAGTGGGACAGACATTTTTTTAGTGTGACCCCAACATAAATATACGTGTTCAAAACTTTTAGCTATTATGTTACTATAATTAATTAAAGGAGTATGGCGGGATGAACACGTCATTCGGAAATAAATTGTAGAAATCCTTTTCCGCACGGGTATCTTGGCTTTTAAGAAACTTAAATCAGTTCAGCTGTCAACACAGTTTCGTTAAATAAAGGATATGAAGTAACGCGTTTGGTACAATAAGCCTTCAGGCTGCAGTGCCACCGGACATGCAGACGGCTCCCTGGGAAAAAATAACGCTATCCACAAAATTTTAGGGGAAATTTAATTATTATGTCATGTGTAAAATGCCCATATTATAAGAAAACGAATTACCATCGAATTGATAGGTGCTAATTCCATAGTAGAGTGACAATTGTACGTGTTAAAAAGCAAATGCTATATATCAAAACAATACATTTCACCCATAGCAAAGGGCCATCTGAAATAAATAAACCTGATTTTGACAGTAGTTCAAAAGTTTTAGCTAGTTGAGTAACGAGAAATTAATAACAAAACTAAAAAATCCACTAAACAGTACACGTGCGTTAAAAACTAACGGAAAAAAACGTGTTTTTCTTTTAAAACTGCAAAAAAAATTACTCCTAACATGAGTACCATATACTAAAAAGTGTACAATTTGACCAGTTGACCATGTCGAGAGATGGTTTATATTTATTTAAGCGAAGACTATACATCGAATAATGTACATAATTTATGAAAATGCTGTCGCGTAGACTAAACGTTAATAATAAAAATGCCGGGCGGTCATCACTTCTGTCTTAATTTTAATTACTCGCACACTACCTAAACGACGCGTTTAGACAGCGATAGTTGATTGCCGTCATTACTTGATCTTTACCATTTTTCTTTTAATTTTGCAGTAAATCCCTTAAGGACAACACTGTTAAAAATTCAATTTTATTTTATACGCCATAACATATCTTAATATTGTATCCCGATTGGTAAAAAAGTTATAAAATACCAAATAATTTTTATTATGTTTTGTTATGTACTACCCTGTAGTTCAAAAATTAGTAGGTTTAGGACTTATTGTTATCCTAATTCGCATTATGCACCAACTCAACAATGAGCAAACCCTACCCAAAACCTCATACCTCCACTCATAGTAATAATAATGATTGATCCATATAAGAAATGACGGTAATTATCTAGAAACTGGCCCCAACTCAGATTTTGACAAAATTTGGTATATGGGGTTTTTTTGGGGCTAATCACGAATCTGAAAGCCGAAAACTTTTTGTTTCCGAGATATCCATAATCAAAATTGACATTTAAACTAAGCTTATTTTCACCATATTCCCCCTTCTTTTTGCACACAATTCGTGATTTAACGCAAAAGTTGGTGTGGCCCACAATATTTTCACTGTCTAAATGTGGTAGGGTAGGGCGGGGCTAGTTGAGCATAGAGGTAAGTTAGGCAATCAAAATATCTCAAAAACTATCGACCGCACGCGAAAGCATCAAATAGCGGAAAGAAGGGGTTGAGCGAGGGGAACTCATTGTGCGACCACTAGTGGTGACGCGGCGATCGAGAAAAGTATCCGTGCGCATTGTTTATTTTCTGATTAAAAAGTAAAATAATTGCAAGCTGGAAAATTTTATCTGTCATAGTTAAATGCATTCCGTTCTCAATCAGGTAAGTGTTAATCTTAAGTAAATTTATTGCAGTTTTAATATGTATAAAGATTTTGGATATAATTCTAACCGGTTTTTTAATAAATTTACTTTTCTTTTAAAATTTCAGGTTGGGGTTAGTTGAGCTACAGTTGCCCAATTAACCCCACGGTTTTAGGTATAAAATGTTTTATTTTTATTTTTTAGGATACGGACTTATAACAGTAAGACTACTAGAGTCTCCTCAGAATTTAAAAGAGGCTGCAACCAGAACTTTGTACAAGCAACAAAGAAAACGACCTAATCTAACTTATAAATTTTCTTCTGCAAATAGTTTGACCATACCCAAGAAAAGGAGCCAAATCAAACAGAAGATAGAGAAAAGCTGCAATTTTAACAGATACAAAAAGCATTACAAGAGAAGCAAAATAAAACTGCCTAAAAAGTTTAAAAGACGAAGATGAATTGATAGGTATTAAATTCAATAGTTAAGCTAAGCTAGGCACGTTGCTATTTTATTAATGAGATTTGTTGTTTTGTCACTATAAGATTATAAATATAAAAAGCAAATTGACAAAATGTATTTTTATTGTAAACGTATCTAACATTCAAGCCATGATTTGACTATACTTTCTAAGTGCTCCACTAGCCCCATACCCTTGCTCAACTTACCCCACCTATGGGGTACGTTGGGCGTACTCTGACTATCTACATTAAAATAGATGTAGCCCCTAAATTTGATTTATTAGAAAGAAATTACTATGGACACTATTAATAAGGAATAAATTGCTTATCCATCAGTATGCAATATAAGCCATTAAGACTTATTTTTGAGGAACTATAACCGATCAAGTGAAAAATTGCTCAACTAGCCCCGCCCTACCCTAGACAATGATTTAGTAGTAAAAGAAAAATTTTGGACTTCCATTGTCTTTATTTAATTTATTCACACAACATTTTGGACAGTAGGTACTATCTTCTGTCAGTTTTTAAGTGTAAACTTAAAAACGGATAGAGGTAGTAATAAAACGATTTAAAAACGGACAGAGATAGTACTGTCCGAAACGTTGTGTAAATAAATTAAATAATGACAATAAAAGTCCAAAATTCTTCTTTTTCTAATAATTCATTTTTCTTTTGTGTGTTATAAGTATTTTTTCCGCGTATATACTCGAAAACTTTACTGTTTAAAAATTATATTTTGGACTGATCATGTTAGGCTGTTATTTTGGTACTGAAGCAAACCTATATTAAATAGATAAATAAGTGTAAAACCTGGTGTACTAAGAATAATTAATCCTCAATTTAATCCACGGAGTTGGATGATCCTCACGGTATAAACTAGGTTAGTGTCATTTAAAAGAAGAAAGTAAATCCATTAAGATAATTATTAAAAAGAAATCTAGCAAGCGGAATTTTTATTTTATATAGTTGATTATTTTTATTTATGCATCATACAATAACTGTCGTGTTCTTGGTTGCGCTTTCTCGCGCCCTGTGTCGCCCACACTCGGCGCTGCGTTGTGTCTTACGTGTGCCTGACCAGGCACAATGCCGTCTGCATCTCATGCATGAAGTGATCCTCTTCGTCTGGGACCATTAGCGTAACCATTAGGAGTCGCCCACGGGTTTATGACGATTTGTGAAGTTGGCAACCAAAACTTACTGCTTACACTGGTCTGCAGTTTTATTTCTCTTCTATTTATACACGTTATTTTTTTGATTTCATATTTCTAAATAAAAATATAAAATCAGAAACTATGTACCACGTAGAGTATCTATGTTATATATTTTTTCAAAAAGCATTTTTAATTTTTATGAGGTTTTCTGGTAGGTAAAGAACACCACTAATCAACGGCTATTGGTTTCTTTCTCACTCACTAGTGCTGTCTTTCTTGCCGACTATCGCTCACTTACTTCCACTCACACGCATGGATTATCGAAAGTCATGAACTTTAAACATTACTATATAAAAAACGAATACCGATTATATGTTTTTATACTTTTATATCTTCTAATAATATTCCTCAGTTTTTGACAAACAATTGTAAGAAAAGTATGATGGTTATTAAAAAAAAAAATGCTCACTCTAACTAGGGTCGAAATAGGAAATACGCGTTAAAGGTACGATTTGTGATTGCTACTATTCAAAATTTGGCAGGGCAAAAAATATTAAACAAATATTTTTCCATATAAAGGGCATTAAAAAGTCTGTTTATTCCAGAATGAAAAAATATTGTAAGAAAAGTGTTTTACCATGAGTCGTCCTTAAGTTAAATCATAATTGTCCCTGGGCCATTAATGAAATTCACCTTATGATAATAACACTTTTAAAATCTTTTTTATTAGGTGGGGTTCCTTTTGACGAGTCCTATGACGAATATTTATACCGCCATATATGGAATCGGCGCGTTAACCAAACCTGTCAATGTCAAATGTTTAGAATGTCGGACAGAGCAAACGCGTCAACACAACAAATTTTTTGTCGAACAAGTTCATCACAATGTTTTACATTCAATTTTTAAACATTGTGCCAAAAATCGTACAGTCACGAAACCATAGTCCATTGACATGTTTTGGGTATATCGGATTGCACGGGCTTCGTAACTATAATCCTTTGTGGCAAACTTGTTCGACAAAAAAAGAGACACGTTTGCCCGGTCCGACACCCATAACATTTGACATTGACAGGCTGGGTTAACTCGCCGCATCCATATATGGCGGTATGAATATTCGTGGTAGACTTGTGAAAAGGAATCTCTCCCTAAAAACGTTTTAAAGTGTTCTTATCATGAAGTAAATTTTATTACTGGCCCGGGGACTATAAATATATTAACCGAACATACAAAAGTTTTGGTGTGTTTCAGAACCTAAAAATAAATCTTGTCATATTTTACTTTAATTTTTATTTATTTTTTCATTTTATCTGTAGGTGTGTTGCGGTTAATCTACCAACAAAAATCTGGAAGTCTTGCTTTGAAATTTTGTTTGCTATATCACCTCTCTATTTGCAATATATCTTGTGCTGCCGCCAGACATTGGGCGAACTACGATAAACTTTGGCACACACCATTTGTGACGACGGGTAGTTCGTCTACATTCGTCTTGATTGGCCCAACTTTTCTCAATTTCGCTTGCTTATAAATAGTTTGCCAAATGTTGCGACAAATAGTTCGGCCATAGCTTCGCCCAATATGTGGCGGCAGCATTAGACCTTTATTATGTTTATCTAATGCTGCGTGCAGACTTGCAACAATTCGCCGCGCCAAATAGCGCGCCACGTAGCGCGAACGTGAACGTTGACGGAATTTACGTTGTTCCAAGGACTTGGGGATTCCGTGATGATTCAGAGCTTGTCGGTTTTTTGCATCAAAGGACCGCGCAAATAGGTTGGTTTGTTTGGACGGATATTTGGCGAATTGTTGCAAGTCTGGATACGGCTTAATACAGCACTAGGATGGGCGGGAAAGAAAATCAAGGTAAAGTTTAAAAATGAATTTTAAGAAACACGTCGTCTAATTTCTGAGCACTATTAAAAGTTAAAAGTTCTTATATGATTTGTTGGTAGTTTTCACAGGCCCGTACGCAAAAATGGCTTTTGGGGGCAAGAACCAAAAAAAACGTGTACCTGAAAAAATTAAAGACCAAAAATAAAGTTCTTCATCTTGAATAAACTATCAAACAGCAGAAAAAGATAAAAAAGATCCTAACCTCTTCACATACATTTCTCTCCTGGGAGGGGGAGGGCAAAACGCCCAAAACGGGGAATAATGCTCTATTTACACCCCAACTTCTGCCGAAAAAGCCAAATCATACCTCTGAGAGAATGATTTGGTCTAGCCTTCTTGATGAACCATTAAAGAGTTATGAATTAGAAGGATTTTTTTCATAATTTCCAACAAGATTTTCGATATAATTAAGAAAAAAAATTGTCAATTTTTTAATCAGTCTACTGCACATGTATTAAATATCGGCAACTGATAACACAGTCATAAGGTTAAATAACAGTTTTAATTAAAAAAACAACACGTGTTTACATAACTATAATTGTATTGTCTGGTGTCCTTAATAATTCCTTGTGCATTTTATGTTTTTTTTCAGAATTTCTACTTACTTTCTTTTAATATTAAAACTTGACAATAACTTGACTCCGACCTTAACTTTACCAGTATAAAACAAAATGCAGTATCAGTGAACTACAAGCACGCCCCATACAAACATAATCCTTAATGCCCCATTGCCCTTTGTAACCTTTTTTTTATGTACCGTATACCCTTTATGCGAGCTTCTAAGATCGTGTTTCATAGGTTAGGCTATAGATTACGATTAAATTCAGGCCTGTCGTCTCAGCCGTTACAATATGCCTTAATCCGTTACGCTCTAACGAAGGACAATTATTCAATTATTCGATGCAAATAACACTTCGTGTGGATAGCTGTTGGTATCAGTTGAAGATTCGATGAAAATAATAGATATTTTTTACGAAAAACTACTTTGTTAACGGAATTTTATTCTTGTTAACTTGTAAACCCGTGGATAATAATTCGATTAAAGTAAAAGATAATATGGTATACATTACAAAAATTAACAATTTCTTCATTACTTCACAGGAAATGTCACGAATTTTCGTATCTTTTATATTTTATCATCACAATAACACAACAAAACGTATAAAAATACATATTTTTTGGGTTTTTTGACTATGCAGTGTTATTTCCAATAAATGTAAATATTGCACTGTTCTAAAATAAAAAAAAACTACTTAAAGTTCTGGCCATATATCACCGCACCGAGCCTGGATTTATAAGAATAGAGCAAAGTGGGGCAGATAAATTCGTAAAAATTTAAAAGCACTTTTCATGGCCTCCTAAATATAAAAAGCATTTTTGTCAAGCTGAGTCTATTGTTTTATGTAGGTATATCTCCTTGTTTAAATAAAACAGATTTTCCTACTTATCTCTGCTGCTTCATATCCAAACTTTTAGTGTAGTATAGGTGAAACTGTGTTGCCTGATTTGTAAAGGCTTATTTAACGATCAGGTGTAATTTAAAACGTAGTATAACAGACTTATATTACTGAAATTTTATTAAATACAAAGCTTTTTGCATCGCATTACCCTAATTTTTACTAGCAGAAGCACTGTGAAAACTGCGAAATTTTTATAGTCATTTTCTAAAGTTAAGAAATAATTATAACTGATTGTAAAATACTGACTAGGGATTCGTGCTTAAGTCACAAAAATACATTGAAAATCATATTGGGTTAGTCAGACAAAATTCTAGCTAATGTAAACACTAAGAAAAATTCTATCGAACATAAATTTTTGACCACAACCACTTGACGATGGCTGAATCCATTACGTGTGAAAACCAAAAACCGAAAATAGAATAGAATAGAACAAATTTGTGACCGTTTACATTAGCCAGAATTTCTGTCTGACATAAATTATCATGCAATAAATGTCAGATGTAAACCTACCATAGTATCGGCATCGTAGCCATACTTCCCAGTTTTGTGCTACACATACCTTTTTTTTTTATGAAATGCCTCATTTATTTTCATTGCAGTAAATTGCGCAGGCCGAATTTAATACGCACACAAATTTTTAAAATTCCATTTCTACTAGTTGCTAAGATATGAAAGACCAGATTTAAGGTAAAAAGTTTAGATGCGCTCAAATATCTCCATAACCGCTTAAGCTGCGTTTACATATTTCGGTATTTGACAGTTTTCGGGCAAGTAGAATTGAATAGTGATATCTTTATTATTGCTAGATTTTCCATTTTTGTGCTACACCAAATATTTTTGGTATTTTAAATCAAATACTTTATTTTTAATTGTAATAAAAAGAACATGCCAACATTTTCTGTACCAGTTACCAAAATATGACAGCACCGCATTTTTAATAAAATTTGGCAAATATGACCTATTTTTTTTTAAACTACTCAATCTTTCTGTTTATCTACACCTAGAGCAATAAGTAATAAGACCGCCATCGGCTAATTTTGATCTATAAGCTTAATTTAATATTTTCCACTCTAGTTTTAAATTTTGAAGTCAGCCTCTAAGCCTGATTTAGTGGGTGCCGTAAAATTAACAAAAAAGATCCTTTATATTGAGAATTTATTTTAAGGGAGCAATGCACTTTTTGCTTTTAAAATATATACAATATTACGTTTCCTCTTTGAATGAGTAATTTTAAATTACCTGAAAATGGCATTTAAGATAAAGTAAATATATTTTACGACTGGTAATCAGTGACATATTTGTAGTAAAATTTTTACGACCTGGGATTAGTTTCACACCAATTTTAGAAGTATGATAGTTTCAATACCAATAGTTAAAGGTTAAGAAATAAATGTTCACCTTTAATTTTGTTATGCCTATATAACGATCTTCTCCGTAATTGTAAGAATTGTTTTTCTTATTTTATTTATATTGGGATGTTAACATAAAAAAATATATTTCTTTTTACGGGCTTCTATCCCAGTTTTAATTTTGGCTTACCAGTTTTCTTTTTAATTGACGCAACGTACAATTGTCGATGTCTAATGTAGTTTTTACCAGATTAATACTATAATACACCAAGGCTTAGTATTGGAACTGTTTTTTTTAAATCAACGATTTTTTTCGGGCAATAATATCTTTGGCTTTTTATTCATTTTTCTAAACATCTCTCCAACCCTGATTGAAAATGCAGGCGCAGATAACTTTTTTGTAGAACCCTCAATTAAATTTAAATTGAAGCATCAAAAATATTGTCTAATGCCTTAAACCATATATCATGATTTCAGCTTGTGAGAAATACTTTTTGATAACGACCTTTATTAAGACAAAAAAACTATATCTATATTCACAGTAGCTTTAAGGAAACTCGAGTAGGTCTTTCGAGGAAGAAAATATTTCCCTTCGTTTAATTTCTAATTTCTTAATGTATCCAAAATCAGATGCCCCTGAAGTATGTTTCTTTTATCTGGAGGATTGGCGTTGCCAACAACTCTTAGCCATTCTTAATGTTATTAAAAGAAAAGCGATTTTCATTATTATTGACCCCATATTTACAACGATATTTTATTCTCTTAACCACCAATAAGCTTTCGATTTTTACGGGTATTTTTACGGCTTCTGCTCCGAGGGATTAGCCAATATAATTTCTTATATTTATTATTATATTATATCCGCCTGCCAAGGAATTCTTGGCTGTGTATGTCACTAAAGTTTTGTTATTCATTATTTTGTTGTGTTGTTGTGTAAAAGTACCAATACAGGTCCTACAAGTTAGATAGCTTTAGGAAAGTAAGCTAATCTCATACTAATTGAAGACGTGACAAAATAATTTGCGGTAATGCAGGTAAAGCGTTATAAATCTCATAAAGATGTGTAATTTGAAATTTATTTTCAACACTTATAAGTACTTGTGTATTTATAGAAGAGACATTAATTAAAAATATACTAATCGCTTACATCGAAACATGAACATTTATGTATTTTGTAAGAAAAATTCCTAAGTTTGTAAAGTAGAAATACATTATAACAGATTGTACTGCGAAGATATTATTTTAAAAGGAATATTTGATTTTAAACTCAACTTTTACGATAACGAACTTTAGGAATTATATAACTTACTTACGGATAAGAATATTGCTTTGTAACTCTCTCTCCTCACGTTCTAGATTTGACCTATCTATTTTATAAGAAAGTTATGGTATGCTACGCTTTATCGAAAAGAAGTATTTTTATAATTAAATTTATTTACTCCTGAGCAAATTTAATCTTTTGATTCTTTTTTGTCCGACCCATTTTTTCAACACGTCAGCGTATTATAACTTAGAGCATGGAGTATCTAGAATCTTTAAAAAATTTTAGATAAAAACTGAGATATAAGACCCACACCAAATATACTAGATGCTATTGGAGAGAACTTTGGCTTATGTTTATTTTGAAATATCGTGATTTCGTATAAATCAAACCCAAGTCCGACCCAGTGTTGCAGACGCCACGGCCATGGCAAAAAATGATTAACATCATTTACGGTAGCCAAACGCTTGAACAGTATTTTATCATCTTTTTAAATAGAGCTCCTAGATAAAGACAGGAACTGATCGCTCGCTTCCCCTTTCCCTCACAAAGTCCCGTAATAAATGAAACGGCAAAGATGTTTTTAATGAAGGAGCGTTTTAGTCCAGTCAAATAAGGGTAAAATAAAATATAGGCTTATATTGATTTTTGCCTAATATTCCGGTTTTAAGCAGCCAGTTTCTGCGTTTAGGTACATTTTTTGCACAATTAAACCTTATACGTACAGACTACTGTGCGGAGCTTTTAAACATCAAATAAAAATATTTATGTCCTTAACTATACACGTCGTGCCGGCTTGATTCGTTAAACTGTATTGAACACTAGCAGGTAAAGATTGGGCAAAGAATGCCACTTTCTTGCTGCTTTACCAGCTTTTTCGCATTGGCATAAAATCCTCATTGAACGTTTTCAAATAGTCCGACGTGTATGTGAATAGGTCTTTAATAAGTTTTATTACGTTTTCATACTTTTATATTTTTTGTCTGTGATGCTTTTTAAAGGTAGGCGTCCACAAGAGACAAACGGGCGGGACCGGCCGCTTTTCCTCGCATGTAAAACAAGTCAAGTGCGTCCATTAGAAGCGCGTCGCATCAGAGCAGACGGCAGGGGATTTATGTGTTGAAAAATTTCCTTCCTCTCGTCCGTCTCTAGTGGACCCGGACCTTAAGGTACTAAATTTTAAATAAAAATATCCCATCTAATGAACTTTAAAGAACTCTTACTCCGGACGTAAACTAATTGACTACTCATTAGAGACGTGACAAAATCATTTATGATCATGTAAAATGTAATACTGGTAAAACTTGATAAAGCAAATAATAATTTTAAAATTATCTTTTAGGTCGTGTATTTGTAATTAAGGAACAGTTACTTTTATAATTTAGCGATTTTAATCAAGTATGAATTTTCTGAAGATTTGCTGGCTTCTTAGTATTTTTTTGATTCTTTATGTGTGTTTTAAGATTAGGGAAGTGTAACATCCTTTTAAATTAGAAATGGCTGTTGATGGGATTAGAGTTGTCTAATGTTTTTGTTTTTTTCAGGTACGATCAGATTAGAATTTTAATCACATTAAGAGCAAAATGTGGGTAAGAAATAAATCTTGTAGCACGATGTAATGCAAGCTCTACTTTTAGTGTTGCTTGTTTCTTTAATAAGAAACACAAGTGTAGCGGCACATACCATTATAATTATAAAAAATTCGTACAAGTATTAAAAAGCTAGGTAACCCCCGTATTTTGAAACTGACTTTTTTGACTAATTTTTGTAAAAAGGTTATTAAATCTTAAAGGTTTTTAATAAAAGCAAATATTGGCGTGCACTTATTTTTTAAAACATTTGGGTGGCAATGTTTAACAAATTTTGACTTTGTCAATAAACAATTGCCACGTCGATTGAAGGTCTGACGTGTGATTAAATTGTACCTCTACTCATTTTTATTATTTTCTTTACTTAATTGTGTGGATGCGGTAATTATTAAAGTATATACCGGGTGACAACGAAATTACTATCCAGCTATTTATTCTCTTCAGTGCAACCGTATAATTTTCAAATTTAGGGACGTTATATCATATCCTCGAATGCCAATTTAAGATATAATAGCATTTGTGTATTACTTCCGGTTTAACCGGAAGTGATATAAACTTTGATATTTTAAATGGAACACCCTGTATATTTTTTTGGATTTGAATTCTCCAGGTCACTCCTGATATAAAACCTTTTTATATATCCATAACCTAAAAGACTCTGCCTTTAGAGACCACTAGGTATACAATTACTTCCTGTTTAACCGGAAGTGCTGTAAAATTTGAACTTCTAAGTATGATAACCCTGGTAATTTTAATGGAACACTCTATATATTTTTTTAGATTTAAATTCTTTAAGCTATTCCTGATATAAAACCTATTATATAAAGATAGGTTATGGGTATATGATAGGTTTCATATCAGGAATAGCTTAAAGAATTTAAATCTAAAAAAATATATATTCCATTTAAATTAACAGTGTTATCATACTTGGATGTTCAAATTTTCAGCACTTCCAGTTAAACAGGAAGTAGTATTATAATGATCTCTAAAGGTAGAGTCTTTTAAAAGAAACTATTTTAAGCTTTTTTAATTTTTGTTATGTTCATTTGTTTTCCCATAAAACTGGATAATGTGCTGTCGTTTGGACATTTTTCAACGCCATTTTCTCCAAACCCAAAGAGTTAGGTTATGAATATATTAAAGTTTTAATATGTAGTGTGTAGTGTTACCTGTAGAATTGAAATCCTAAAAATATACAGGTTGTTCCATTTAAAATATCAAAGTTTATATTACTTCCGGTAAAACCGGAAGTAATACACAGATGCTATTATATCTAAAATTGGCATCTAGTGATACATCTTTACAAAAAACTCTATTTTATGACAGTGTTCGCCATTTTAATGAACTGCCTGATAACATAAAATACGCTTTCAACAAGAGACTTCTACAATATTTACGAAATTGATTTATTTATTTTTATTTACTGGTTGAATTTCTATTGTTATTTTTTTGTAAAATTTTGTTTGTACTAGCCAAGTGCTAAATAAACGTATTATTTATTTTATTTATTTATTTATTTACAATATAACATCCCTAAATTTGAAATTAATACGATTGCACTGAAGAAAATAAATTGCTGGATAGTAATTTCGTTGTCACCCGGTATATGAGCATTTAGTTAATCCGAGGTTATGGGTGTCACGTCAATACGTCGCGGCAAATTCGGCGCGTCGTATTGACCGCGACAATCCGTCGTATCGCAATTCGACGGAGGAAAATTTTACGCTGACAATAAAAATATCGTTGTAATATTCAGTATAGTATTTAATATTTGACATTAGGTTACAACCACGGTTATTTCTAGGGAATCGTTTAAAGTCACGGAAATGTTAACAATCCCAATCTCTATTTTCTTGTCTGTATTGTATCCACGGATGCACATTTTTTCCGTGGCTGTTACTCAATCCACGGATATGGAATGTGGCTACACTAAAAAGCACAAGCACGTGTAATCAGAACTACCCTTTCTCTTTTGTGCGTGTAATTTCATTGCTTTGAAGCGCTACAGATAGTCATCCAAACTGTTACAATGGGAGGGTCATGGTTAGTTCTGGTTAGTTAAATCTTGTTTTTTCTTGTTTCAGATACGGTAACAGGTATTAACGTCCAAGCATTTGTTTGCAAGGCCTACTTTAAAATAACTTAAAAAAAATAGAAAAAATGCAATTTTTCTTTTAACTAAAAATTAAAATATGACATGTGATATATCGTTGAATTCGTAATAAAAAATGGGATCAGTACTTTTTTTCGAGCCATATAAAAAATTAAAGTTGATGATGGTTTCTTGAAAACGAAACGTCGGGTATAAAATCTAAAAATATCATCATGTAGTAGCTAAAAAGTGCCAATAAAAAGTATTGATAGTTTTTTTATATCTCTTCAAATAAAGTCAGAAAAAATAAAATCGATACAGTCAAATTTTCGTTTTTGCCAAATATCTCAGCAGGCCATGAAACTTTTTTAAGTTTCTAAACGGCATGTAAATAAGCTTTAAAAAACACAACTTTTTCCTAATTTAACCTAAGCTGTATCTCCAATAGGTACTGAGATTCCCATGCTTAGGATCCTTATCTTGGACACACTGTATTTTGTTTATTATTTTTTTTTAACACAATGTATTTATTTTAGTTTTTTACAAAAGGTATTAATACCATATTCTTATTTTTTATACGACCATCACTGTTTCAAGTGCATTTCTTAGTTCATCTCGTATTCGAATCCTTTTCAACTCCTTTAGAATTCAGATTTGCAAATTTATTTAAGAATTCAACTTTCCCGATATAAATTCATATACGGCACCGTTTAGGGAAGTACAATTTGCCAATATGGGCGGACAGTGGGAGTCTAAGCTAAATCTAAAGAGATGGAAAATTAAAATTGAAAGAGGTCTTTGTACTTCGCAGCCCACACGGAGCTGTTGTGTGTTAAAAATCTGCAAGGTGTAAAGAACACAAATATGCGCTTTCATAAATTTGTTTGTTATTTATGAGACCTAAATAAGGTGTATAATAGAATATCATCAATAAATAACACTGGTAAACACGATTTCTGGGTCTGACTTCTACATATTAAATTTTGGCATTGAACTATTTTTCTATGCCAAAACTAAGGAACAATTTATATATTTTTTATTAAAGTTTATTTTCGTATAAATAAGAATTTTTTTTCCAAGTTTTTAGCAAAAATCAATGATTTTTATACAGGGTGTAATTTAATTAATGGCTAAAGATACAGGATATAATTCCTTGGCTTATTTTAAGAAGAAAACTTCATATGAACATATGTCCAAAAAAAACATTTTTTTTTCTGCTAGTGGCTCCGAACTGGAGAAATACTGGAGATTTTTTAAAAAATGTGTAGTACGGCACTGGTTTAAATTATTTTTTAAATCTTCATTTATTTTCCAAAGAAAAATGACCTGTTGACTTTTTTCTCCAATGCACCATTTTCGTACAAAAAATAAAAACCGTTTCCAGGCATTTGTGGTATAACAAAATTATTTTGAACGAGCGCTGGCACCCTATTTTTAGTTTTTTCTTTTCGCGAAAACGATGCATTCAAGAAAAAAGTTAAAAGGTCAAATTTGTTGCAAAATAAATGATAATTAAAAATATATATATTTTTGGAAAAAGCGTTCGCGTTCCATTAATTTTTTAAATTTTATTGTGTTTTTTTTATGTTCGTATGAGTTCTCTTATATTAAATATACTTATCAACGTGAATCAGACAAAAGCAAACTAAAAATAAAAAAATTAGGTGTGTTTTAATGTCTAGAATCAGAATTCAAGAATGAGAACAAAAAAAATAGTTGACCGGTGTAATCGGTGTTTTTTAAATTATTCAAATTTTTATGAAATAAGTGGTAAAATGCTATTTTAATACTTTTTGTCTGCACTGCAATGTTATAGATATAAGTTCAAAAGGTCTATTCAAGTAACCGAAATTGTTTAAACGTTACATAAGGTTTAAGAGAAACGAAAAAAAATACTTGATTCAATTTTAGTGATAATAATGTAAAACCTCCGGTTTTAACTTATCATCTTAATCTTGTAAAAAGGTTGTCGATGTTGTGATTGGTAAATTGCAGTAAATATTAACAAAACAGTTTTTACGTCGTTTTTTTCTGTTTCGCACACAACTCTAAATTCTTGGACAAGAATCGAGGAAGATTCACTTATTATAAAAAACCAACCAATAAATAAATCCGACACATAAATCACATATCCCTCCTATATATTTTTTTACCCAGATTATACCGTCCTGTATTATCATTTTATAAAACGTCATCAGTATTTTTCAGAGTAGATCAATACTATGAGGTGTCGTCTATCAGGTCTAACAAAATAGTAACCACATCTCATTTAATCAGAAAAAATATCTCGCAAAAGTACTTTCAACATTTTCCTGTAAAGTTAAAAGAAGGTTCGCCACTTCCTGTTAAACTGAATCTGACATTATTCTTCTGGTTTGGCTTTAAAAATAAAATTTTAAATCATCCTTGGAAGATTGATGTATATACGGTATAAATGTTTAAGTTAAACAACAATTGTCATACAGGATAGCTGTGTATATTTTGACCCACTTTGATCTTGAATAACTTTGGAACAAATAATTTTATCTGTGTTTCTTGCAGAAAGCTATTTTTTAAAATTTCTTTGTCATTGCTCTGGGACCTTCCATAATCAAAAATCAAAATTGCCGATTTTACGAAAAGGGCAACTTAGTTATTTTAAGTGGAAAATCTTGTATTGTATATTTTTCTAATTCAATGTTTTTTTTAATATATGTAAGATTAACTATGGTTTGTTAAAATCTTTTACATACAAGGTTACAAAAATTAGGGCATTAAAGCTATACGTTATTGAGAAAATAATAGATGCAGTAAGGCTAGATTGCTTTTTTAAGAATTTTTGTTAATATTGTGAGTAACCTATAGCTTTGTTACCGTTTTTTTCTGTAACCTTAAGCAAGCTTTCTTGTTAAATAATACTTTTTCTTACAGGCCTATTCATATGTCACATATTTTAAAGGGGCATTATTGAAAATAAGGAATGTAGAAAAGTGTATTCTATTCTATTCTATTTTTTTCTTGGTTTTGGTCCCTTTAGGGCTTTGTCGGCGGAAAATCTGGATAATCGAGCTCGTAGCTCCCAGAAATTCCAAAAGAAAAACAAATAACTCCACAATCGATGCAATGCATAAATTGTCGACTGTCTAACCAAGATCTGCTACTGGTGTTACGTATAACCTTCACTTTCACTACTGACAGTTCCCATGGCACGCCCATCTATTTCCCGCCATTTGAGAAATACCTCGTGTTCACCACCAAATAGGATACCATCAGCTTATAGGAATCTTCGCTCACAGCGCTTAGATCCAGAAGAAAGATGCCGTCAATTTAGCGTGAATCTTTCCTTGATCCCCGAAGGCAAAAAACGTTAATACGACACCTCTAGCCGCCACTCTGGGAAGAACTTTGTAGTCCTCTACGCACGTCCGCACTGTTCGGAGGTCAAACAAAGAGTAGAAAAGTGTACTTGGTGTTTCATTGAAAATAACATAGTTGCCTATATAGAAAAAATTACCATTTTGTTTTACTACGGTATGTCACAACCAGATGGCGAAAATATGATTTAAAAAAATATAACATTTTTATAACTTTATTTGTTTTAAAGTTAAATCGTTAAAAAGCAATCCTGTATTATCTTTTAAAATATGTAAAGACTATTGCCTTTTAAATCTTATTATTGCATATCAACAGAAGAATCATGTTATATGCTCTGTCAACTGCGACGCTTGTAATTGAAGCTAATTGACACTAATTCTAAAAAGAGCAACTTAAATTGCATAACCAGAACCAGGTATTTTCTCTAACATGTTTTTAATATAATATAAATTGGGATAATAGTTTTAAAGAAATCATTAAACAATTGATGACCCGAATAAACTAGGAAACAATGCAGTCATAAGAATTCGTTCAAAAGAAAACGTTATTTTAACGAATGTTCTTTTAATGGATCACTGGTCTAACATGCAAACTAACAATAATCTGAATCGGTGTTTAATTGCGAGATAATTGAGAGCTTGTAATCAGCGTGCATGTGCATTGTGCATTGTCGGGCAGCTTTCTCGAGGGAGTTTTAAGTTTCATTAGAACCTGTAAAAAGTTTTGTATGAATTATGGTTCCATGATGTTGCCAAATGTTGTATAGGTATAGTAGATTCGGAAAAAGTCCCCTATTTCGATCTATCTTCGCGACTAACAGTTTTATGACAAAAATATTTTTTTTTTAATGCCAAACTCGCAAATTATTGATGCAAAAAGCGTGACCAACACAAGTTCTTATGGAAAATTAAATACCCTACAAAAAAACTCTTCGTAAATTGTCGTCAAGCAAGCCGTTTCCTTGTAATCGGGCTTTAAACATTTGATTGACATTTTTCAATTTGGTTTCTTGATTTTCGATTTTGGTTACTACTATATATCAATATTTAAAAGATCCAATACATAGGGTTGTGCCACCAGTAATTATTGTCATTATTAAGCATTCATGCATTAATTACAAGTTTGTTTATTAAACAGCACCTTTGAAAAAAAAAGTATGCAGTTTTAGTATTTAATAATGCAATTTTAATTTATATAAAAAATAATTTAATATTAAAAAAATAATAATAAATTTAGATTGTAGCAAATTTAACCATCAATTGCCACTTTATATACCATTTGTAATGAAATGTTATTAAATATTAAATAATAAACCTGATTTCACATTTTTGCTTACAAATTTAAAACTAAATAAACTAAAATTATTGTATAGACATCAAAACCTAAGTCAGTAAGAGTCATTCTTTTGTAGTTTTAGGCGTTTCTTGCTAAACGCTAAGTTATTTAAAATTTCAAGGCGAGTGCACTCTACTCAGGGCCGTATTAACTGTTTTATAAAAAAAATGGGAAAATTTTTAAAGATAAAAAAGAAAAAAGTCCTTTCCTGCGGGCGCCTATTTTATTCCCAAGGCATCCTACTTCAAAAGAATAAAAAATGTCCTTTCCCTTGAGTGGCGCCTATTTTTATTCCAGGGCATCCTATTCACAAATCTAATTTAGGCCTAATACCCACTCCGCCTAAATTTTTAAAAAAGTCTCCCCTGTCTGGCGCCTATTTTTTCACGGCGCCCTGGGCTGTAGTATAGTAAGCCCAGTGCTTAATACAGCATTGACCCTATTGGAATATGCATGCATTATGGGGGAATCACTAATACCTTAGCCTCTAGAAATATGGTTTAAAATTTTGTTTTAATTTCTTATTTTTAGATTTTTTTTTATAATTTGCAAATTACTGTTGCTTTAGCAGTTACTAGTGGCACTTCCCCTTTTTTAAAGGAAGTAGGAGGCGCTACAAAAAGGTCTTTCAACATTTTTTAATAAATTCACTCCTTCGAAAGTTATTCGATGTTTAACCTTTGTATTTAGTAACCAGAAATGTGTATAATTGGTACAACAATATTTAAAACTACCTTTTTTTACCTAAAAACCCTTTTACTTTTACTTTGGGCCCCTCCCGATCTGGCGCTGAATCGGTCTCTTCACGGATTCACGCTTAATCCGGACACTGCAGCTGCTGCTGCTGTAGTATTTATAAACAAACGAAGTATATAGTTATTCCATAGATTTAAATGAACATAATTTTCGAAACTATTAATAATAGACATATCAAATAATGTACTTTTTTAAATTTCTTTAATACTAATGGGTGATACAATATGCAGGGTTTTTATTAAAAACAAAAAAACACTTTTGTGGGACCTTGTATACATTAATACAAAATTTAGCAATGAAGTACTTTTATGCCAACTTTTATTTTGTAACAATTTTTATACAACGCTACCAGTAATGTATGGTATACAAGGTATTTTACTTAGAAGTCGCAACGCTAATTTCTTCGAGAAAAGTATGAATAAAACTGTTTTGACATGTTGGTCAGAATGATTATACCATGGTATTTGGGACGGCACTTTAAAGTATAAGAAATGTTAACTACTTCTAATTCCAGTACTGTTTTGATATATTCATCAAATCGATAAGTCCAGTAGTTTTAGAGAAAATCGCCGTAATTTATTTTAAGCAATCAGTTTTGATGAAATGATTTTAAGGCAGTAAATCAACAAATTTTGTTTACTGTGTTCGTATACCGTATGTCCAAAGTTGGTAGGGAATGTATTGGGATATTGGAAACTATAAGAGATAGAAAAATGGTTAAATGGGGGAAGTTGTGGGCTATTCAAAAGTTACTCTAATGCTGTTTTGATGATGACTGTATCTTGTTTGGTTTTTGAGGTATTTTGAAAAAACTGAAAATGTGCATTTTAGAAAAAGTACTGTAGTTTTTTAATTAAAATAATTTTTGGAATCTGTAAAAACATTATTGGGGCAACTTTTTAAGAGCAATGCATTTCAGTATTTAGATTTTAATTTTGACTTTTCGGTTTTGAGATACCACCATCAACTTTCGTTTTTCTTATGGCGGTCAATTTTCTTTATTGCATATTTTTAAAGAACGTTTTTGCCCTTTAAAAGATGCATAACACTTTATAGGTATTCTTAATTTTTATATCCAAAATCGTCAAAATTAATTTTTTGTCCGAGTTGGACATGACTGCGGAAGCCATTAGCTCTAGAAACAATTGCCATTTAATTTCCAATAAGAGCCTAAGTTGGGAAGGTTAATCCAAGTGGTGGATATTGACCTTGTGTGCATCGGCACATTAAAGTATGTGCTAATTATATCAAGCTGTGGCTTTCATCAGCAATGTGTGTATATTCTCAAAAACATTTTTATTTATTTTATCACCCATAGCATAACATACAAAAACCAAATTTATTATGTATGGTAATTGGCACACAGTTGAAAAACCACATTTTACTTACATATTAGTCTGTAAAAAAATATTCTCTACACTTATTACCAAACTATTTTAAAATATTTATACTTCGAGCAGATTGGTTTAATACAAGATTTTCTGTCTACCTTTATATGTTATTGTTGATTAGTCTTTTTAAGTGGAAAATAAAAATGAAAGGTCATTTTTTATATATAATTTGACAAGGCCGGGACATATCGATAACAACTTTAATTGGATTTTTTTAACTTTAAAAACCCGTAGTTTAATACTTTTTAAATATAAACCCATAATTTTCTATCTTATGACTTCTTTTGTTTATAAGAAACTTTACTACCTATTAAATGCTATTTAGCTTACGGACGTATATATAGCTTTTTCTGGAGTGAGGATGGGGGGTCTGACTGCCAAGAAATTTGGTATCAAAAATTATGAAGGGCAAGAAAAAAGGCCTTACTTTCCAAATAAATATCCCATTTACTGATTTTTTTACTGCAACATGTTCTCTTTTCTTCTTCCCGTACGCTGAGGGAGGGGAGGGGGTTGAGGGAGAACCACATAAACATACGCATTAAATACGTAACAAAGACAGGACTTTTCCATAAAAATTACCCTTCTTACTCATGTTAGGAACAAAAAGAAATTTTAATTTTTTTCTATTTTGGAGCATGGGACCGCTGCCTATGAAAATAAAAAATCCCTTTTTTAAATAAGTTAAAAATTGATATTCCTTCTTTTCCGTGCATACTTCATACATATTTTGATGCCCAAAAAGATTTTTTAACATATAATGAAGAAAATATAAAGCATTCTTGGAGTTTCTTTGGACATGCATATTGAATTAAGGTAATATCAGGTAAATTTTAAAATTGCCAATAAAAACAAAATGACCCTTCTATGTTAGCCCATGTTAAAAAAGCGACCCATTGTTAGGTGAGGCAGACATATTTGGCAACATCGAGTTTACATCGACGTGTTACAGATAAAAGAACAAGCGCAAATAAGAGCCGTGTGGTCAAGATAACAATCTAGAAAGTGAGAAAACAATATAACATTAACTGTATAAGAGGTTATTTGTGATCTCCATGTTACTAACCATACAGTAGGCTGGCAGATTGTTTTCGGTCGTGCATAAGGGTGATGTCTATTATTATGGTGGGTGTGCTTTTCTGTTTTCGGTTTTGCAATGGAATTCAAATACAGTTATCAAAACGATTGTTATGTTGAAAAACAATTTGGCTTAGTTTCTAGAAAGGAAAATATTTTTTTAATCTATGTTATTGCTTTACTGTGTTTCAGTATAGTGCGTAGAAAATTGCTTTAGCAGTTTTGTCATGTTTATGGTGTTATGTTACTCGATACTATTTAATAATTGATTTTACAATGACATCAAAAATAGTTTTATATACCTAGTCGAATAATACAAATTTAGAATAACGTTAAAATAAAATAAAAGTTCAGTATCGATACATTCACACCTATTATAGAGTAAAATCAAAAGATAGGCTATCACGATCACCTAATAGAAGATATTATTTATATATCAGTTTAAGGGATTAATTTTTAATTAAATTGGTGTAGTAATTTATGTAATAAGAGCCTAATATGATATTTTTTTACGAATGGCCAGTAATTGCATGAATAAAAAAGGCACTTGAATTGAAGATATGTTAGGCAAATTAATTTATTTAATGATATTTTGTGTGTCACTTTCCGCACCAGTTAGAAAATATACTGTTTTTACCACTTTAGGTAGTACTAAAACCCAGTACTTTAACTTTATGATTACGATAGAAACAGATTTTTTTAATAATTGCTGATAAAAGTTTTTATTCCCAGCTAAAAAAATGTTAAGTACGTCTAATATTGATTTCCAAAAGGTTTATTACCACAGTATTTCCATTACAATCACTACGTACGCAGGGGTGGCAATGGGGGCAATTGCCCCCCTCCGTTCTTCCCCCAGGAGTGCTTTGAATTGGCCTTTTCGGCGAAAATGGGTGTTGTGTGAGGTCTGATTACGTGCAAATAGTTTAGTAAATAGAGCATTATTGGCCTGTTTTTGCCCTTCCACCCCGTTCCCCACTAAAGACAAAAATAATAAACTTTGTTCAGGTATGATGTGTCAGAGGTGGAGACTTTTTTCTTCAATGTTTTTAGGTTGTTGAAGTTTTTTTTGTTTTTGACTTTTGTGCCCCTCCTTCCCCCAAAAATACATTTTTGCGTACGGGCCTGACATCTACAGCAGTACCAATGTAATGGAAATTAAAAATTGTTTGCATGATCATATTTCCTGAACTATTAAGAAAAGATGTCAAATATAATATTTTTGTACAATACAGACTGTTCCATTAAAAGACATACTTTCTGCAGTTCCTTGTTTACTTATAATAAAAATAAGATAAAAATAATAAAATGAACTTAATAAACAGATATTTTTATTTATATTCTACGATAAATAAAACCCTTGATAATATCCAAAACACTTAAGGGAGGTGTACATTTTTAACTTTACTCCCAATATATAAAAATGTACAATTTTAAAAACAACTTAATTGTTTTTTTTTTTTTTTTGGTTTGGTTTGTCCTATTCTGTTTTTAAAACTATTGATAATCCTCTACTAGAAATAACGCTTTCTAATTAGTTGGAATTTAAAATGTTAAGTTTTGAGAGGGTACCACACCTGAGAAAAATACTCATGTGCAGGGTCGGATTTAGAGGTGTGGAGGCCCTAGAGCCGTGGGGCCTCGTCAAAACAAAAAAGATGTCCTATCAATAAATAAGTAATTGAATTTTGTACCCGAAAAAGTTGAAGACCAAAAGAAAGCTCCTCATTAATAAATATGTAAGTAACTTTTTGTCAAAGGTGGAGACCCATGAATTAGTTGTGAGGGCCCCTTATTTGTGCATGCCCTGGGCCATTTGCCCCGCCAGCCCTCATTTAAATCCGGCCCTGCACATGTGCTTTTCATTGGGTGTTTTTAATATTTTCAGAATAAGATTTTAGATTTTAAATTATTCCGTCTAAGGCATATTTTAATATTATGTTCTGGTATGTCAGGTTTCCGTAGCAAGTATTTTTTAAGATGTGCAGTTCCATAGATTTGTTTTTAAAAACAGTGTCAATATTGAAGTCCAGCAAAGATTCCGCTATACATACATATATGTAATATATATTATGAATATGTATAGTATCTACTTACCTTATTCATGTTGTTAATTACGCTAACTTTTGTTATAAGGAAGTTGGTAGAGTATGAATTTAAAGTAAATGACAGCTTATTGTAGATAAGAAGATTCAGGAAATCAAGCCGTGTTAACACACCTAGAATTACTGGAGCTTTTTGCATTCATTATTCAGCAAACGCTAAAAAATCGTTATTCTGTGGATCGTGGTATCTGGTGATTCCACCGCTTTGCAGAAAATACATTTTTCGTAATAGATCATTTACTGACGGCAAATCCCCGTGGATGATAAAATCTTTAGAATAACAATTAGTATAAAGGGGATAAAAAGTATAATGGACCTAATCCTTTCATCTCTACTTTGAAATGGGATTAGAGATGTAACAAGATAAAACAGCATCAGCACCTTTTAATGTCCGATTGAAAATACGTAATATCTGACATTTCCGACTAATAAAGAAAAAAATGATGTAGTTTATTCATTATAATAGCTCTAACAGCGATTTTGTCTAAAGATTCTTGCAGTGATGTATCTAGGAGTCATGAATAATGTTACTTTATAGTACAGAAAATAGAGGATTTTGTCTTGCATGATTGGGCAGGAGTAATTTTAGTATAGGTGCAGTATGACGTAATGAACCCAAAAACACAAAATACTTACAAATAAAGCAAACAAAGTCCCGCCATTTTGTGAAAAAACGTTACTCGTATCGTATACGTATCTCTGTAACCGTCGACTTGAGGCTCACAAGTACCTTTATTATGGACAATTGAATTTTTATTTTATTTTTTTTCATTATTGACTTTTTACCGATATTTCTTCTAATAGTTTTTAAACAATAAATTGCTAATAACTAAACTTTTAAATGATAATTTTTCTGCAACTTTTATTTTAAATATTTTTCTCTAAAATTTATGTTTTTTACATAATGTAAAATTATAGATGGCGTGGCTCTTGGGTTATGCCAGACAGAAACACAGAATATTAAACTTCTAGCTCTGTTTCTCTTATAGTGTCATTTTTTATAAGATAATATGTCATAAAGCTTGTGTGGTGAATAAAAGATTGTGTGGTGAATAAAAGAATGTTTGTTTATTTTTGTAAAACATGTTAATAATTCACTATTTTTATTTTATTCTAAATGCCCTGTACATATATGTCACTTTGTTTATTTTTAAATCACCATATAGTTATCTTAATTTAATATTTATGTAAAAGGGATATTTCAATATATTTTTATTGTTTTAGTTATTACAATAGTACAAAATAAATAGTTAGTTGTAAGTACCATTCATTTTAATTTTAACTTGGCACATACTGTGGTACTGTTTTTAAAAACCTAAACTATCAAAATGTATTAAAAAGGTCAAAAGTCCAATTAAAAAATACTTTAAACTGTTTTGGCGTTCATTTTAGGGTTCAAACCATTTTAAATAAGCGTGTACTGGTACATATTTTTCTAGGGTATGATTTGGACCACCCTGTAGATACTTTGCGGGTCCAAAAAACTTTAAAAAATTAGTGTATTCTAAAAATGTCTAAAGCCAAATTTCTATCTTCTACCTATGTTTTTATTGTATATAAAGTAAAGTAATTTAAGAAGGTTTTTAATATCCTTTAGTGACGTTACTTTAGGCAACCCCTAAATACAAAATGTCACCGGTGACCCGCCAAATTTTTAATGGAAATATTACCAGTAGGGATGGGTATCTAACATAGTACAATCTGAAAAGAATTTCACCTATGCCGGTTTTCAATGCAAATGGTGCGATGTCCTTATGCATATAGGGGTCATTTCATATCAAGTCAACCAATGCAATGGTTTGGCAGGTACCATCCCCGATTTTCATGATTTTTGGCACGTGTATTCTACCATTAAAACAGATCAAAAATCTATAATTTTATTTTTTTTTGGCCAGTAGTTTTTATTATTTATTTTTAAAAATCGAAAAATATACCAATGTTGCATGTACACAGACATAGAAAAACCAAAATATCTCGGGAACTACTCGTCATATATAAATGAGTGATGGCTCATGTTAAAGGTATTGGAAAGGCTTTTTACATAATGTGCCACATGACCTACATTGTAGAAAAAAAATTGGAAAAATTTTCACAATTTTTTTTTGGAAATTTTTCAAAAACACCATTTTTAATTTTTTTAATATATATATTTTTGTCTACATTCTGGTAATATATTCATCAAATTTTGAGATGGAGAAATGATGGGTTCAATGTAAAAAGAAATATTAACAGTGTCATTACACGTACATACAGGGTAATTTTTAAGTTGGTATTTTTCTCTTAACACAGTATCGAATGCAAGAAAATTAGAACATTATTCAAATAAAATTGTGGTTAAAAATGCTTCGTTTCCAAGATACAGGGGCGTTTAAATTTTAAGAAAAAAATGGATTTTTTATCCTAACTTTCCTACCACTCCAGGTATGTCTACAAAATTTTGTAGTAGTAGTTGTAATCTTTTAACCATTACGTTATTTTTTGATGTTAAAGTTTTAAAAAAAACTTACCAGTGGCGTTCGAACAGGATTTGTTTTAAATTTTTTTCAAGTGGTGGTACACTACCGCTATTTCTTTGGATCAATAATATTTTTAGAATAATCGTTTACTTTGGAGTTAATTTGGTCTCTTGATATTTTTACGTACGATGAACGATTTTCGTTTAAAAAATAAAAGCCATTTTAACGCATGGCAAAATTGCTAAAATCTGATATTGTGCTTTGTATGCAAAATTCGTTTTTGACTTTTATTAAAATATATATATATATATATAATATATATATATATATATATATATATATATATATATATATATATATATATATATATATATATATATATAACAAAGGGGAGTAGTCGTGACTGACTAGTTAAGAAAAAATATTCAAAACCAGGAGGTTATTGGGGATGCAGTCATAAAAATAATGGCCTATTTTACAGGTGAATTCTTTATTGAATTTGTCAAGCTTTCGAAAGCAGATTGCTTCCTTCCTCAGGACATCTACAAAAACAATTTTAGGTCTTACAAATTATCCCTAAAATATGTTATTTAAAGTTATCTTACCAATGTGAATTTCTTAATTAAACAGGAGATTCAAATCTGAACATGGCAGAAACATCTAAAGGTTAGACATGAGGTGTTGGTTTACTTAATTTTAAAACAAATACTCTAATTACATGGGGAAAATCTTACGAAAAGCGATTTTCTTTGTTACATGGCTGGAAAAAAAACCCGACAATTCTAACGGTCTTAAACGTCAGAAATTCTCTTTTATAACCACTGCTTGATACCACCAAGTGTCATCTGTCACTTGTACGTCACCAGTGGTACCAACCACCGGCCATTTCAAGAGTTTATTAAAATATATATATATATATATATATATATATATATATATATATATATATATATATATATATATATATATATATATATATATATTTTAATAAAAGTCAAAAACGAATTTTGCATACAAAGCACAATATCAGATTTTAGCAATTTTGCAATGCGTTAAAATGGTTTTTATTTTTTTAAACGAAAACCGTTCGTCGTACGAAAAATATCAAGAGACCAAATTAACTCCAAAGTAAATGGTTATTCTACAAATAATATTGATTCTAAAAAAATCGGGGGCGTGCTATTTTTTCTTGAAAAAAATTAATACAAATCTTGCTTGAACGTCACTGGTAATTTTTTGTTAAACTTTACATCAAAAAATGTAACGTTATGGTTAAAAGATGTGTACCAAATTTGGTACATATACTTGGAGTGGTAGGAAAGCTATTATAAAAAGGCATTTATTTCTTGAAATTTTAACACCCTGTATCTTTGAAACGAAGCATTTTTGAACATTATTTTATCTGAAAAATCTGCATATTTTCTTGCAGTCTATACTGTGTTAAGAGAAAAATACCAACTTAAAATTGCCTATATGTAGTGACCCTGGTAATATATTTTTTTCATTGTACCCATCATTTCTTGATATCAAAATTTGGTGAATATATAACCAGAATGTAGACAAAAATATATATTAAAAAAAGGTAGGTCATGTGGCATATCATATAAAACTTATTTATATATGACGACCAGTTCTCCAGAAATTTTGGTTTTTCTATGTGTGTGTACAGGCAAAATTGGCAGTTTTTTAATTTTTAAAATTAAATAATAAAAAAACAACTGGTTTTTACAAAAATTTAAAATGTTGGATTTTTGACCTCCTTCATTGGTAGAATGTCATTCATCATGAATATGAAAACCAAGTCATTTCTTTTTGATTGATTTGATATCAAATTACCCTGTATATCAAAAAGTTTGATAAAATTTAGGCAAATATACGTTATTAAATATCGTAATCAAAAGCAGAAATAAAATGTTACCTATTATTTTGTAACGATATTACGAAATATATTTTATACGCACACTTCATTATTTATATTAATTTATTTGTAGCTATAAAATACTAATTACCTTCATGACTTTTTGCTTTAATATTTTTCCTAAAAAGAGTGGTAATAATAATGGCTGTGACCTTTTCTTTTAATGAATCTATTGTTAAAACTTAGGCGCACGGTGATTTGGAGCAAATCCCTTGATAAAAACTATAACAACAATAAAAGCTATATAATAATTATTTATAAAAGGTAAAAACAAAGTCCCTGAAAACTTTAAATGGGATTTATACAATTATAAATCTTACCAAATCGAAACCTTCAGATATCACGTTTTTCTAAATCTCTGACATTTTTACTTTTCTTAGAATAAATGGTGTTCATTTAAGTACGTGCTAGCTTTAAGCTAAAAGTGGAAGTATTACTTTACATATGTAATTAGATTGGATAATACTATAATTAACTGAACATTAGTGTCTATGGGTCATTCTAGGAGAACTGTGCATTTTTTCTTTGTACGATTCACATACTGGGTGGTGCGTCGTCAAGCGGAACATACAAAATCCCATGAAAATTTGGGGATTAATTATTGGCTTCCCTGTACATTAAACAAAAAAATATAAGATAACTTTTTTAAGAGACCATTATGACAAACCATTGTACCAAGTATTAAAAAATTTTAATAAAGGAATCTTGAAATATTCAATTAAATGTAATTGCAAAATGCCAAATTTTCTGTTCAGGTAAAACCAAACAGCCACCTGTAAAATAAATGTAAATGACATGAGGAAAAGTTTTAATAAATCAGTGACAACAGCCTGATAACAAATTATTTGCTGTGTGTTTAGTTTTACCTGAACCGAAAATTTTGTAATTTTGCAATTATATTTAATTAAAAACTTCAAGATTATTAAAATTTATTAAAACTTGGCAGGAGTGTTTGTCATATTGTTTCTTAAAAAGTGCCGCATCACCCGGTATAGTAAGAAAAGTATTGTAATCGAAATATATTTGGTGTCTCTCTATTATCTGTTTTCATACGTAGAGATGTTAAAAATTTAAAAACATACTTTTTCATAACGATAACGGCTTATTCATTCCCAATACAAGTTGACAGTCCTCTAATGCCAAGTGATATTAAAGTACTAAAAAAACATTTTAGATGCAATTTTTCTATCTACACATGCGCATTTTTCGCTTTTTAAAAACTTTATTTTTGCAAAACATTATAGCAGATGGCTATTCTTCTTCTAAACACCCTGCAATTTTGGTGATTATTTTCGTGATTTTTAAGATACATTTTGTATAAAAATTTAACTATACAAAAATTACTTAATCTAGAATAGCGTTGACTGTATTATTTTATTTCTAAAAAATTTATGAATAAATAATTTACGTTCTTTTTAAATTTGGAAAAATTTTACATTTTAAGATATCTAAACTTTTACCAAGAATTATATTTCTGTTTTAATTGAATTTTACAATTTAATAACTTTTCCACAATATTTAAAACGTTGTTTATTCGACTCAAACTTAATTTTTATTTCTTTTTACTCTTCTTTTATTTGCCTGCACTCTATTACCGATTTACTAAACAAATTAAACCTATAAATTTAATTATTGCCAAAGATAATAATACCAAAAGAAAGTTTTGCTTTTAAACGTCAGCAGTGTGGTCATGGATAAAATAAAAAATATTTATAAAATGATTTGTTTATTACAAAAAAAGTTGTATTAAAAATTTTATTACAAAACATTTGTAGATAAAATTATATGTGCTTTTTCTATAAAATGCAAAAATGTTCCTATTATTCAACACTAAATATTTTTGAAAAATAAATTACATAATATGTTAAGTAAGTATAAGTTGTAAAAATAAATTAAATAGAATTTATTTAAATCAACCAAACATCACTGACTAATTAATAATCTGTAACTTCTCTTCTTAAAACAAATAAGCATCACCATTTTCTTTTAGTAAAACAAATAAACAAAATTTATTTTATAAATTAAATAAACCGAAAACTGAATAAATAGATCCTGTTTTTTTTCAATTTAATATTAAAACGCAACTAATGTTTTATGTATGTAATTTTCCATATTATTTCCATATTAAAATAAATGATTATATTATTGCTCAATTACTAACATTTTTAAAGCAGCTATGAAATTATATAGTATAAAAAAATAATAATCCAATTTCAGCGCAACAGTTACTGCTTCGTTTAGTTATATTTTTAAAATAATTTAAATAAATTATGTAAAAACAAGTGAGAATATGCATATTAAATAAATAATTTACATATTACTTTAAAAACGCATCTGGAATTAACAAATTAATATTTCATGAAAATAAAATTTTTATCATAGTTTATGTGAAAATTCTGTCCATTGACATTTGGAATTTTCCAAATTGTTGTGGGATCTTCGTTAATAGGTACAGGGTGCTACAGAAAGTTGTTAGGAAAATTTAAGAGCAGATTTTATATCTGAAAATGTGAAAAAATAACTATATGGGTTAAAAATGCTCTCTTTCCACAATACGGGGTGTTAAAACTTTTTTTTTTCTTTTACATTTCTTGAACACCGGTTAGTATAAGTAATTATACAAGCAAATACAATATGTTTACGGATGGACTTTACAAAAAAGTCGTATATTGCAACTGCTTTTGCTTTTTAAAAACAAGATTCACGTTGAAAAATTTGTTTTGTTTTTACAGGGGCTCCAAAAACTATAAAAATGTGAAAATAGATCAGAACACAACTGCTTCTATTTTTAATAATTCAGCAAAATGTCAAATAAAAATGGTTTTTACAATTGAATATGGATCCAATATCTGAAATTTCACATAAAATAAACACTGTTTTTCGTGTCATACTTTTTTTTAAATCATGTTTTACACCTTTTTTACATTATTTACGTAGTTGTAATAATGATTTTAATTATTGTCAAAGTTTGTCAAACGTATTTAAATACAAGAAGGTAAAACCAGGTGAATTACGTAAAAGGTGTAAAGCAAATAATAAAAAAGTGATAAATACTAAAAAAAAATGTTTATTTTCTGTAAAATTTCATATATCTGATCCTCATTCAATTCTAAAAACCTTTTTTATTTAACATTTTGCTTAATTATTAGTAATGCAGGTAGTTCTGTCTTGGTCCATTATCTCATTTTTATAGTTTTCGAGCCCTGTACAAAATAAAACGAATTTCTCAACGTGAATCTTTTTTAGGAAGCAAAAGCAGTTGCCATACACGACTTTCTTGAACATGTTAAAAATTCGATGAATCAGCATTGCTATCTCGGTAACTATAAGAAATAGAGAGTTGCTTAAATTAAGGCAAAGTTGCGCATCCTAATGCTAAATAATTGTGCGAAGAGAATTTTAAAAAATCCGGAGACTTCCGCGGAGATATCCGGAAAAAAAACAAAAAATTCAATTATCTATTTTATTTTTTAAGGCCCTCTCTCTCTCTCATCTTCTATTACCTTATCCTCTTAAGCAATAAAAATAAGGGTATGTTTGTAGAGGATGTATATTCCAAAAATTATAGTTTTCAAAATATTACCGATTTTATATTTATCTATTCTAACATTACGTACGGGTAGGTACGGTGTAGTTGGCTATAACGCCGCATTTCGTTGTCAAGGCCAACTAGAAGCCAAACTAAGCGGTACTTAATAAAAAAAAGCATTGTTGGAATAAATAAATGAAGATGTCAGTGGATGAAGGTATTATGTGACATTTTTTTATTCTGATACTTGGACTGCAATAGGTTGATATTTGCCCATTTTAACATATAAGATAACAATATTTTTTTACAAATAAAAATATTTTGTCTGCTTGCGATGTAAAAATAAAAAAATCTTCGTAAAACATGTTAAAAATCTCAATTACTCAAAACAAGTACTTGTGACATATGAGATAATAATATAACACCTTTATTCACTGACGTCTTCAAATAATAAATTGTTAATATTTCGAAAACTATAAATTTTTGGAATAGACATCCCTCCTTATCCTTATTTGGGTAATTGTCTAGAAAGTTGCGGCAGCTTCGTTATCAAAGTTAAACTACAAACTATCCCTATATCCCCCTTCTTTTTGCACTAAATTTGAGATATAACACTAAATTGCCAACACAATATTTCATTTAGCTTTAAAAAACCTTTTTAAATCATATTTTTTTATGGAATTTTATTCCTTTCTTTATTATTATAAAAGGTTTGCTTTAAATCATAGTCGCCATGTCTGCAATCAGTTTATAAACATATGTGTATGCATGGTTGCAGTGTTTTAGAAGTAAAAAGATTTGGAATTTAATAACAAAAAACGTGTAAAATAACTACAAAGAAGGTTTTTTAAGATGTTTAAAAAATATTGTGTGTCATTTTAGTGTTATATTAAGAATTTTGTGCAAAAAGAGGGCAGAATATAGTGAAACTATTGATTGTAAATTTCAATTTTGAGGATGAATATCTTAGGAACGAAACATTTTCGAAAAAAAACTTTTAGATTCTTGATCAGCGCCTTAAAAACCCTCGTATACCAAATTTCGTTAAAATCGAAATTGCCGCAACTTTCTAGACAATTCCCCTTATTTTTGATGCTTAATAGATTAGGGTAAAAAAGATGAAGTTTCCATTTGAAAAATTTACTTTTAAGGTTTTTGTCGTAATAATTTTTAACGATTATTTTTGACCACTCTGTATTTATTAATTGTGAAAATATCAATGAATTTTACTAAAGTAGTTATTTCTCTACAAGATACCCAACCCCAACTAATATTAGAGGCTTTTGTTAAGAATAAATTGATGGTTATGTAATGGCTTGCAAACGTCATTTTTGACATAAAATTTAAAATAAGTCAAAAACGGTTGGTATAGAACATTATACTTAAATTATGTTTAGAATTTTAGCCAGAATCTAAAAAATAAATAATAGATAGGGTGTTCCATTTAAATTAAGAAAGTTTACATTAACTTCTGGCATACCCGCAAGTGGTAGAGCTGTCAAAATATTTTAGTTGTATGTCCCCCACTAATTTTATAATTCTACCAAATTTTCAAAATTTTGCAAAGCCTACTCTTTAAGAAATCGATCGCAGCAGTTCCCGGTGAAACCCTTTACTAATAATTAAACTTATTATTGATTTAATTTTGCGTAATATGGTATTTTTAATAATGTTTATTAATTTTTTTGTTCTTTATAACAGTAAATCACAGTTGTTCTATATGGGTAATATTCCATAATAAATCAACCCAGTTACCTCCATTATTGGGCTTTTTATGTACATAAGTTATTGCTTTCGATAGATTCTCCCTAGCCAACAAATCAATTTGGATCTATAGGGGAAGAACACAAAAGATCTGAACCGTATTACACATTTTCAAAATCAATTATTGCCTCTTTATTGCGTTGTTTTCTGTTTTCTAAAGTAATATCTTTATTGAAATTGTCGTTTATGAAATAAATTTGGTTTGTATATGGCTAAAAGACATTAATGGTATTAAATCGGTCCGATTTCTAATAAATTACTTATAACAGAAATTAAAAAATATGATATGATTATAGTGTTCACGGAAAGGTTCAGGGCAATAAATATTCAAATTTCATTTTTCGAAAAAAGGTAATTCTTAATAAAAGTTTTGTTTGTAATTGAAATATGATTACCCAAGTACCTATTACAAAACCTAAATGCATTTAGTATTCATATACAGAATACGGATGGGGTTTACAAGAGAAAGAAAAGATATTTAAAATTTTATATTTTTTAAAAAGACATTTTCAATACAAAATTTTGCTTAGGAATAAATATAGTTCACAAAGAAAAAAAATTATTTTGGTAATTGTTTACTTATCTGACACTGTCCCGATTTTGATGATTTTTGGCATAAGAGGCATAGAGGCGCTGATTACCAAATCTAAAAGAGTTTTTAGTCGGCAACGTTTCGTTTTTTAGATATCAATCATCAAACTTAAAAATTAAATTTACCTTATTTTCACTTTATTCCCCTTCTTTTTGCAAATAATTCTTGATTTACAATTTTATGAAAAAGGGTAATATAAATAAAAAAATGGATTTTTAAGAGGTGGAAATTAAATATTAAGTAGATACCAATTAGAAAAAGCTAAAGAATTGCGTGCAAAAGAAGGGGAATATGGTAAATTTGGGTTAATTTTCCATTCAAGATTGATGATAAATATTTTGAAAACGAAACGTTTTCGACTAAAATTCTTTCAGATTCGGAATCAGCGCCCCAAAAACCCCTGTATCCGATAAGTAAACAATTACCTTTAAATTTTTGCACAGAATTTGCAAAAACTTCAAAAACATTATTTTTTATCAAGAGTTAACTACCCTTTTTTATTTTTAAACAAAATGTTATAAGAAAATTTATTTATAATAAAAAAGTGTTTGGTAATGTCTGTATAAAAATTAAATTGATATTTTGCTCAAAAATTAAAAAAGGTTCATTCTTGAAGAAAATTCATGTTTTTGAAGTTTTTTCGAACTCTGTATACAAAATTAACATTTTATCTTCGTAAACCATAAGACTGTAAATTCCATCCGCAGTCATATGAATTTTAAATGCATCTTTGTTTTGTAATAGGTATTTGGTATTTGCTTTAAAAACTTCATACTTTTAAAATCAATGTTAAGTAGATGAAAATCTCAGTTTATTATACGATTATCTTATGACGACAATATACCCTTCCGCAACCTAAAAGATGGTTAAAAGCTTTGATTGTGTAGTATTTTAGCTGAAATAAATTATTAATTTCACTCTTTTAAGGACGATAAGAGGTGCCTGCAAAGCCACATTTTTTTAGAAATCGTTATTAAATATACCTGATTCTTCTACTACTACACTACTCACTCTCTGAACTATTGAAATATTCCAGACTAATCAAAATTAAGATTGTTCCAAACTTAGCTTGAAAAAGATTTTTCATTGTTTAAACATCCTGTATTTAGGTTATTTATCTGAAATGTAGTACCAGTACAATATTGTGTTTTAAGTCGATTGGTAAATTTATCCTGAATAAACAAAAAAAGTGGACTTATGTCTAGAAATTCTTTATGTAAATAATAATACTTTTGTAAGACATTTCCTTTACTTTTTTTATGACATTCCACTAAAACATAAAAAATGAAAATAAGTTTAAACCTTTACACCTCTTCAAACAGTGGATCTCGAAATATAACAATAAAATTCTAAAATTGTCTTGACTATGAGCCAAGAGGTAATATTTTCAGCAGATTTTATGTAAATTTAGATTGCATAAGTTTGTTTTGTCTTATACTAAAAACATACTGTCACTATGACGAGAATACACCGTAGGCCGTAATGCTTTAGTAAATTTTATTCAAAATATCTTAACATCTTTTTTAAAGAAATCGTACATTTTAAAAACGACATTAGTAATAAGATGCATTATTGACTAACGGAAAAAATATGTTTTTATTTTAAACATGCAGAAATAAAGAAAAACCATAATTTAAAAATAAGTTAGCAAATAAATACAACATGTGCTATCGTGCCCAAAAAACTGGGACAATAAAATACAAGCTGTTACAAAATTACATTGTTTTGACACCATTTAATCCTAATATCCTAATAGACCAGGAAATAAAACTAGATTTTGTTGTCTCAGTTTTTTTTGGGCACAATGGTACATGAGGGGCTAATTTCAAAGTGTACAATCTCCCATATAAGATTGGTATGTTGTATTTTATAAAAATTGAATACAGAACCTATACATGGAATGTAATGCATTATTTTTTAAATTTGAACCATTTGCTCTATAGGTAGTCATGACATAAAAAGTGTTTTTTTCAATTCAGCGCTTAGAATGCTATTAAGACATTTATCTCAATGTTGTATTAAAAAGTATAAATGGAGAGAGATTATACACTTTGAAACTAGGCCCCTTAATAAAACCAACACATTTTAATCGGGTTGCATATTTTAAAAAAGTTGCAATTGCAAAAATAAAATTTCTACTTTATAAATAACTTAACTCTAGTACGGTTTTTTTTTACTAATAAAAACTTGGTTCTGGAAGTTTGCATACTTGCATACAATATTTTGAATACGTTTTTTCTTTAGGACTCGTTGTACTTACATACTTTTAAAAAAAAGTGCCTGCTAAATTTATACTTTCTACAAAATTATAACAATAACCATTTTACCATTTTTCAAAAAGCAAGGAAACCTAATTATTTGTATTGTAGTAGTAAAATAAATATAACATTCATAATTCGTATTTGTCTGTTACTTGCTGAAAACAGGAAACCTTGTGTCTATTTATTTCTTAAAAACTAGATTTTTAAATATTTATACTGGTGTAAACCCTGATATCAACCTTCAAAAACTATTCTATTCTCCTTCTAAATTCGCGGAATTGAAAACAAAAGACTAGTTTGGATAATATTTATGTTGTAAAATTTTCAGAAGCTTTATTGGTCTCTTTGTTTCTTAATGTTTTCAATATTCCAATACACCTATATACACATACATGACGTAAAGTTGCCACTGGTCTTTTAGTTTAAACAAAATTGTTACTGAATCTAAATAACACGGGTCATATCATTTTACATGCTGTTAATGGTTTAAACTACAAGATACTTTCGTTTTAATATTTCATTTATCACTGACTGGAAATGTTATTTAGATTAGACCTAAGTAACCACTTAAATGGTGATGTTTTATTTCGGCCGGTACATTAATATCATCAATAATGCGAAAATATATTTTTTTAACTTGGTTTTCGCAATGTATTTCTTAATACCTGTAGCCTAGCATGAAGTAGGGATAATTCTTATTCTAGCTTGGCTTAGTTATAATTCATTTTTATTTATTTACTGGTGATCCTTTATAATATGGAGCTTTTTTTCTTTTACTTGTTTTCCATGTTTTATTTGATTGTGGTGTTCACTTTATTTTTCTTGGATTACATATATGTACATGCTACAACCCCATCCGTGTATTTTATTGGATTTGCCTTTTTTAACTAGGGTTTTTTTTTTCATAAATTGAATAGTTTATCTTCTCTTACATTCATTTTTTTTTCATTTGCTTCGTAAATCTGTTTTTTTTTCGTTTATTCACCATTATTGCGTTGTAGCTGTTAATGTGGAGCTAAAGTAATGTTGGAGCTAAAACTTTAAAAACATTTTTTGACGATGTCCTGAATGGCGCATATTTATTTAGACCATTCACTAGTTTTGTTGTGTATATCCCTAGGAAAATCATTAATATAACTATAATTTTTAATGCTTCATACATCTGGAATAACTTTCTTTGGTGACGGTCGTTTTTATCCTCGAGGATCAAGAAAAGACTCACCCTGCCATAGTAGTGCCGCGAAAGTGTATTTCAAGGTCCTGAGTGATTAATAACCATTTCTTTTTTGCACGTGGTTACATTACACTGTATCTAGTGTAGGAGAGTACATACCTAGTTGCGATAAAAAAAAGGTTTTCACAGAAACTGGTTTTATCCGAATTTTTGTCTACAGTTTTGCAGCATTTAGATGTGCATGTGCAATATAGACGCATTTATTATATTCTCATTTTTATTTTCACCTTTTTAAAAGTCTAAAATATTTCCTACTCTGGAAATATTCGTTTAAATGTTCGGCGTATGCAAATCTGATAATTTTGGATGCTGATAATCTGTGGGGAAAAAGAAAGAAGAATGCACCTGGCTTTCGTGAAGCAAAGTTTTGGAAGCTGCAAAGCGTTTTTCAAAAACGACAGCTAAAAAACCTCCCCTTCTATTTAAAAATGTACTTTAGGGTTTTTGAGATTTTAGAGAGAGTTTTAGGGAGGCTTTAAATGTACAAAACGGTAGCCTAAATATGCCTTTTATGACTACTTGAGAGCATGATACTAATTACTTAATCGGTTACCGGGTTTCCTCTTTCTAATTAGGCGACTCGACAAAATTATTATTAATAACAGATTGTGATCAAATAAATGTACCGCGAGGAGTGCGTCTGGGTATATTTTATAAAGCCATCCATACGAGAATCATTATTAGAAGTAACCATCTAAATAAGTACACTGAGCTTTTAAAAAGTTTTAAAAAATGTCCTGTTGACATTACATGTTAAACGGTATAACGTTGTAAATGTGTTATGTAAATCGACTGTTGACTTAGATTAAATTCTCTCTTGTTCCGATGTAAACAGCGTCTTTATGTGAATAATACTCTGTGAAATTTAAAAATATCTTAAGTATTTGTTTGAAATTTTAATCAGTAACAATAAACAACTTGTAAAGCGATATGGAATGCGTTATTAAGGCCATTAATAATTTTAGTTGAACTATAAATGTCGATAGCGTCGTGTATTGACATGTATTTAATTGTCTCTCTTATTTAATGCGATTTTTAGCGCTTAAATGGACCGGAAATTTTAATATGTAAGAATTTTGTGTATGGCAAATGCGTTTTAAATAAACAAGAATTACCTTTAGAAACAATTTTATTTTTAAAGAGACCTCAAGAAATACAAAAATGTAAAATTAATCAAGAGAAAACTGCATCTATTTTAAATAATTCAGCAAAGTATCAATTAACAAAAATAAAAAAGTGTTAATAAATAATTTTTTTATCTAAATTTAAAAAAATGGCAATAAAATGAAATAAATAATATTTTAACTGTAACAATAATTATTTCGTTTTTATTATAGATAAAATCAGGTTCTAAAAACCTTTTTCATTTGACAATTTGTTGAATTATTAAACGTAAAGGCAGTTTCCTGGTCTATTTTTACATTTTTGTAGTTTTTAAAATCCCTGGACAAATTAAAACATATTTCATAACGATAACGAAAATTGTCCCTGATTTTTTAATTTTATAGAGTATATTTGCCGAAAAATTCTAATATATTATGCTTAACAATTTTTGGGGGGCTAATCACCCTCTTGGGGGGCTAAGCCTTCTATATTTTATATAAAAAACAAATAAGTACGCCCTTGTAATACATAATTATCAGGGCAAGGGGCTATAGAAAATTAAAAACAAAAAATAATGCGTGTTTTTTTTAACTAACTACATAAGTAAATAAATTGACCTAAGTAAACAATAAAATATTATTGGCCTATTGAAATGTTGTTACAAAGATTTGTAATTACTTTTTTATTAAAAAAACTCATAGGAATCCTTTAAAAAAATAAAATGAAAAAAAGCATTTCTGTAACTTTAATCTTTAAAACAAGTAAATACATCAAAATATGTAAATGAGCATACACACGGTCAGTCAGGCCTTCGATCATCCTACCTAAACTAAAAGGAAGTTCGCGAGTAAGTGCGAACGTGTTTATACTGAACTGACGCGACGGCCCTATCCAATGCAAATTCAGAACATCGGTCTTACTCGCAGACTTGCTTTCGTACCTACCTTCAGGTAAGTACGAAGAAATGCCTCACCGTGTGTATGCCTATTTACTCTATCCATTTCCTTAAATTTTAAAACTCACTCAGAAGGATGGAACTTTTTTCTGTGAGTCATTTTCTGTTATCGCAACGAAAACTGTATCTGTATTTTCTTATAATATATTATTTTGTTGGGGTTACAAATCTATTTAATCCATCCTTAAATCCCGATGAAAAATGGCACAAAGCACGCATTGTTCAAATACACAAAACTAAGCGTAACACCCCTCTCTTATAGGGGAAGATAGAAAATAGTTGAAGTGGCGTATTGCGTCAATGTTATTCATAAGCGGCACATAGTGATGGTACACAAAAAAAAAAAAAGAATATATTTAAAACTTGGTTTTATTTGTGCATAACTTTTGTTTAAAAACTGCAATAATATCCAACTTAATACGACGAGGCGTTGTTGTAGGTGTCCTTAATTGGGAATTGCTGCGCATCGATTTCGAAAAGTACGCTTTGAAAATATAAATTTTGTAATAACATAGTAGGGGACATAACTAAAATATTATGATTGCCTGTTTACTTCCGGTTATACCGAAAATTAATGTTAACTGCTTAATTTTAAATGAACACTCCGTGTATTAATTATTTTTTTAGATTCTGCGTAACAATTTAGCATACTTATGTATAATGTTCTGCACCCAAGTCCAACTGCTTTTGACTTATTTTACTTATAGCCAGTAGACGTTTGCAAGCCATATTAGGCACCATCAATTTCTAACAGTTCTTTAATATGAGCTGGGATTCCTTGTAAAGGAAGAACCTTCTTAAGTAGACTGTATCGATTTACAATTATTAAATACGGAGTGGTCCAGTCGCTGTAATTACATGACAAAAACCTTAAAAGTCTATTTCTTTTTTAATGGAAAGCTCTATCTTTTAACCCTTATCCTATTAGGCATTAAAAGCAGGTAAGTTTGTAAAAGAATTTATAGTTTTCAAAATATTAATTTAATAATATTTTTAACAATACATTTAAGTACGGGTAGGTATGGGGTAGTTGGCTGTGACGCCGCATTTTGTTGTCAAGGCCAACTAGAATCAAAACTAATCCGTATTAAAAGCATTGTTAGAATAGGCAAATATTAAATTGTCAATATTTCGAAAACTATGTAAATTTTTGAAACAGACATCCTTTACAAAGTTATCCTTATTTTTGATGCTTAAGAGAAGGAATAACGTAAAAAGGTAGGGGTTTCCATTTAAAAAATTGACTCTAAGGTTTTTGTCGTAATAATTTTTAACGATTATTTTTGACCACCTGTATTTATTAATTGTTAAAATATCAATACAGTCTGGCTAAAGCAATTCTAGTAAATTTAACCTCAACTCATATTAAAGGCTTTTTTGTTTAGAAGAAATTGATGTTTATGTAATGGGCTGCAACGTCATTTTTGCCATACACAGAAATAAGTCGAAAGGGTTGGACTTAGGTATAGTACATTATACATAAATTATGTTTAGAATTTTAAGCAGAATCTAATAAATAAATAATATATAGGTGTTCTATTTAAAATAAGGAAGTTTACATTAACTCTCCGGTATAACTGAAGTGGTAGAGCTGTAAAATATTTTAGTTAGTATGTCCCCTACTAACTTTATATTGTTACCAAATTTTCAAAATGTTCCAAAGCTTACTTTTTTGAAAAATCGATCGCGGCAGTTTCCGTGGGACACCCTGTATTTTAAGTCTTGACTTATTAGGTGTACCATCTAATGTGCATACTAAAAAGATATTTTTTACCATCCTTAACCTAATTTTATTATTTTCCAAATCGATTTTTTTAGCGATCTCTTAAACTTTAGGTTTATAGTCTAAAATATATTCAATGTAAAATGTTTCATCTCCTGATAACTCGGTAGCCGAAATCATGTTGCTTTTCCCATTTAAATAATATAGGATTTTGGACTTTTCTTCTTTTATTTTTTTTTTTCCGACACAAACAGATGAAATGATCTACTTATCGCCTGTTTCTGATGGGAGATTAACGCTCTACAAAAACTTTTCTTACGAATTATTGATTAAGTTACTCCTTTACGAGTTATTTACCGTCAAACGCTGAGCTAAGATCGAGATGTGGCAATCCTGGAAATTTAATAGTAAACCGCCATTTTTAAATAAACATCGTCTGTATATTACATCACCATCAAATAAATATTTTAAGAGCTTTAAGAAAATAGTACATGTGATATGTCTATCCATTATAGTTTATTTAAACATATGGCCATTCAAATCTGAAAATTATGTTAAATTTCCATTATATCTTTAACTCTAAGCTATAAGCACTAAGTTTAGTGTCGAAGATAAAATAGACTACTTTTTTTAGATTTGGATGGCCATATTTTTAAAAATATTAGAGATAGACATATCAAATGTGGTATTTTCTTAAAGCTCTTTAAATTACCTTTTATTGGTGATGTAATATACAGAGTGTAATATTTAAAAATGCTGGTTTACTATTAAATTTCCCTAGGATGGCCACAACTCAGTCTTAACTTAACGTTCCAACGTAACTAAATCAAAAATTTGTAAAAAACTTGTTTGTAGAGCGTTAAATTTCCCATCAGAATATGCGATAAGATGTAGAATTTTCCATCTATTTGTGTCAAAGAAAAAAAATAAAAATACCATGTTATTTAAATGGGAAAAGCAACATGATTTCGGCACGGTTTAAATCAGTAATAAAGAGCATTTTTACATTGGATATATTTTTTAGGCTATAAACTAAAGTTAATAGGGCGACCGCTAAAAAAATCTATTTGGGAAATAACGGTTACCCTAATGGTGAGACATGCCTTCGAACATACCTAATCGTAAGGAAGCTGCGAGTAAGTGCGATCGATGTACTGAACTGATAGCGCGTTCCTACGCATATCACAGTAAGTCATATTTGCAGACTTGGCTCTTCGGGTAGGCTTGAACGTAAATAATAATAAAAAAATAAATTAATGCGTTATCGGTCGTACAGTCCGGAGTAGCGTTCCAGTGACGCATATAGAGCGCCCCGAGTAGCTCAGGATGATTTCTGTTCTACTTTATGGCGTTCCAGTGACGGAAAGTGTTATGCACCTGAACTACTTCGTTTTTCTTTCCCCTTACCCTCATGCACCAGTCCTCTTTTAGTTTTTGTGCTTCAAACGTGTTTTTATGGTTAAGGATGAATTTTTAAAAATTATTTGTTTAAAATGGAATAAAATGTAAAAAGAGATTATTATTATAAAGCCAAGAAAGGTTAAAAAAGGAATTTTAAAATTTCCTAAACTTATATCTCTTTCCTTGTCTAGGAATGCGTTCCAGTGACTAACTTTTTATAGCAGATCAAGAGCTTCAAGCCCTGGAGCGCGACGCACATACATTTTCGTCACTGGAAAGCTACTCTGATTTGACACCAAATGACCTATTTTGTTTCCGAACGTCAAGGCTAAATTGCGCGGACTAGAAGAAGCCATTGCAGGATTCAGAATCCATATTTCGGTCGAAGATGCCTTGAGCAAATGAAATGACCAATGGTTCAAACACATACATATAATAATAATAAAATATTTTGACAGCTCTACCACTTCCGGTTATACCGAAAGTTAATGTCAACTTCTTTATTTTAAATAGAACACCCTATATATTATTTATTTTTTAAATTCTGTGCAAAATTTTAAACATAATTTATGTATAATGTTTTATACCTAAGCACAACTTATTTTAATTTTTATGTCAAAAACGACGTTTGCAAGCCATTACATATCCATCAATTTCTTCTAAACAAAAGCATTTAATATGAGTAGAGGTTGGGTTTCTCGTAAAGAAAAAACTACTTTAGTATACTGTATTGATATTTTCACAATTAATAAATACAGAGTGGTCAAAAATAATCATTAAAAATTATTACGACAAAAACCTTAAAAGTCAATTTTTTTAAATGGAAACCCCCATCATTTTTTACCTTATCCTATTAAGCATTAAAAATAAGGATAAGTTTGTATAAGGATGTCTATTCAAAAATTTAAAGTTTTCGAAATAAAAACAATTTAATATTTATCTATTCTAACCATGCGTTTGAGTACAGCTTAGTTTGACTTCTAGTTGGCCTTGACAACGAAATGCGGCGTCATAGCCTACTACACAGTACCTACCCGTTCTTAAATGCATTTTTAGAATAGATAAATATTTGATCGTTAATATTTCGAAAACTATAAATTTTGGAATAGACATTCTTTTACAAACTTACCCTTATTTTTAATGACTAATAGGATAAGGTAATAAAGATGGGAGTTTCCACTTGAAAAAATGGCCTTTAAAAGTTTTTGTTATAATTTTTACTATTAATTTTTGATCACTCTGTATTTACTAATTGTGAAAATATCAATACATCCTACTAAAGTAATTCTTTTTCTACAAAGGAACCCAGCCCTAACTCATTATTAAAAGCTTTTGTTTAGAAAAAGTTGATGGTTATGTAATAGCTTGGAAACGTCATTTTTGACATATAATTTAAAATAAGTCACAAACAGCTGGACTTAAGTATAGAGACATCATACATAAATCATGTTTAGAATTTTACGCAGAGTCACAAATATTAATAATATATAGGGTGTTCCATTTAAAATAAGGGAGTTGTTATTAACTTCCGGTATAACCGGAAGTGGTAGAGCTGTCAAAATATTTTAGTTGTATGTTTCCCACTGATTTTATAATATTACCAAATTTTCAAAATTTTCCAAAGCGTATACTTTTCGAGAAATCGATCCAGCAGTTCGTTGGGACACCCTGTATATTTATTATAAAATAGTTTTGATCTGGTATGCACTCAATTTTTTGTGAAAACAGTTTTTAAGAGAGAAATTAAATTATTTGCTTAAATAGTTTTTTTTTTTAAATCAAATAGCATGATATATACATTTTTCTTAATTCACTTTATATTATTATAGTATTCACCTTCTACCCCAAAGCTACGTCACTGTGTTTGCAAAACAGCAAAAGAGGGCGAGTGTCCGTTAGTTTCTCATGTATTAAGGACTGCTCTGGTTACGATACCCCGGGGTATATGGGGAATATAGTTGTCACCCCTTGACGTCACCGCGGGGGTACGTGCCTACACCAGAAGACGTTCTTTAATTTTAAAGGCATGTAATGGGAAAACCCTGTTTGCTAAGGGCAGACAGCTTGGCGCGTGATTCTACCTGGAAGTGCATTGTGTTATTGTGTAATGCATTGTGAGAGAAATGCTTTTTAGTTTGTTCGGTGACCCATGTAGCCGTTACACTTAAGCGTCTACTTCGATTCTATTATTGGACATAATACGTATATTATTTAATAGGGTCATTCCTCCTTATATGGAAGAGAAAATAATTTTATGTGAATAATACACACAGGGTGCAATTTAATTGATGGCTAAAAATACAGGGTATGATTTCTTAGCTTATTTTAGGAAGAAAGAATCATATGAACATGTATCCTAAACGTTTTAACTTTTAAGATAAAGGGTGGTAAAATTTTCAAAAAACCAAACATTTTCAAATAGGCCTTACTTTAGTAAAACTGTTATACTGGATATAAACCTTATTTAAATAAGGGTATTATTATTTTTGTTACATAATAGCCTAATTAAAAATTATATAACCTAATTTTTAAAAGAAAAAGATGCCGCAATGGCTTCTTTTATGCAATTAAGTGAACTTTAATTTTTTTCTCTAAACTAAACAAGATACGGAAAAAATTAAGAGACCTAAAAGCAGTATTTTTATTTGCTTAATCTAAAGAAAGCACCAAAATTTTACACACATTTACACAATCAGTGGTGTACCGTTTTTTTGTTGAAATATTCCTTCAGTTGCCTCTTGAGACGCCAGTGGACTTATTAAATGTAATTAAGTTAGTGATAAATTACCCCCTTAATATCATAAATAATATTGCCAAATTAAAACAAAATTGAATTAAACTTTAACAATGGTTGCAGGATATTTAAAATATTATATTTTTTGAAGTTTTAACACCCAGTACCTTAAAAGTTAAGAGGTTTAGGATATATGTTTATATATGAACTTTTCTTTCTAAAATAACAGGAATCATACCCTGTATTTAGCCATCAATTAAAATTACACCCTGTACTTTCGAATTTATCTTTATAGATTATTTTTACTATATTATTATTTTTGATGTATATGTTAAAAAATAATAATATTTTAATAAAAATATTATAAATTGCTTGCTAATCTTTACAGTGTTATAAACAGAAGTTATTTGTTCTTGCTCAAAAATTGACGCCTCGTAGGATAAATGGCTTAACCCACTAGAGCCAAAAATAATGTTTTAATAGTTATTGAAATTTTGCTTGTCTGTAATATAAAATATGTTTTTACTTAGGATATTATGAACACACATGCCATGCAGCGTGTTGTACGACAAGTTGTATAGACAGTATTGCAGTTTATCAGTAAAATCAGTTGTATAGCGTCAGTGTAATTCGCAAAAAGGCGTCCATAAATTACGTGCGACTTTTGTTCACATTTTGGACCCCCCTCTGGACCCTTATTCTTGAATCTCTGGGAGGAGAACTTTGCGGGAAGTGAGTAAAGTTCCACGAAAATATTGTCAAAACAGTATTCTTAAAAAAAAAGAAGAAGTTCACTGTGACAAACAACTCCAGGAATTAAAGGAAGTTCTCCACCTCTTGAGGTGGAAAATTCGTTCCGCCGTTCTACAATCTTTTCCCATAAAAGTTCCCGGTGTTCGGAGATTCGAGAATAGCGTCCTGGTAAGTTTTAATTGAGGATTTTCTTCAACCCCTCCCTATTTTTTGGCATACAGGAAAAAAATTTACTGTGTCTGGGTTAAAGGTAAATATTTTTGAGAAGAAATGGTACGCTATTGCATTTTTCTATTTTTTTTAATTCCCCAATTAGTTTAAAACAAATTTGGTCTCTTGACTTTTTTGTTTGATGTACGGTTTTCGCGTAAATCAATAGAAACCATTTGGCATGGTCAGTTTGTATTCCTAATATAAAATTTTACATTAAAAATTAACCTTTGGTATTTATTCTTTAATTAGATTGGAATTTGACCATGCCGAGAAATGATTTCTATTTATTTACGCGAAAACCGTACATCAAACAAAAAAAAGTCACGAGATCAAATTTGTTCTAAACTAAACGTGTATAAAAATATTTTAATTTTAGAAAAATACAGTGGTGTGCCATTTCTTCTCAAAACACATTTACCTTAAACCCTCATTGATGACACTGGTATTATTTTTGTTTTGTATGCCAAAAAATGTCTTCTGGTACAAAGGGTGCGTAAAAGTTATTATAAAAAAACAATATTTTTTAACACCCTGTACTTCAAAAACTAAGGCGTTTAAAACATATGTTTATATTAAGTTTTTTCTTATTTTTTTGTGAAAAATTACCTCCCAAAATTTTTCGCATTTGTTTAAAAACACTCTGTATAATTCAGATCATCATCGGAAAACTGTGCAACTCCTTTTAATTGTATCAAATATCAAAGTTTAATTAACTTTACTTAAACAACTAATATAATATAATAACTCTCTTTCATATTAAATATTTTTTAAACTATAGACTGCCACACATCCCTGTAAAATTCTGATTTAAAATATGCTCCTGTTAAATTTTTAAAAAGGAGTTACGCACTTTGCGAATTAAGTGACGATAAACTTTTGCCCACAGATATATCCAATCTATTGTACAACTTATTAAACGGTGACGTCACAGATTAAGCGATTAACGTTTCGACGATCGAATCTACTTGAGTTGTACAACCTGTTGTACAACAAGTTGACTGTGTGGGCCGTTTTAGTATGACTCGATTTTCTAAACACAGACATTTTTTGCCTTTATACATTAGTCTTTAAAAAACTTTTGTAACCGAGCATTATACCTTTATTAAACGTATTTTATTTTATTTTTTTGCAGGTAACATGATCAAGTCCAAAATTACCCACATTTGATTTTAAAGTAAGTACCGTCATGAAATAAGGGCTGCTGAGTATCATTTCAATCTGCAGGTATACTAAAATGCAAATGCATTGCCGATTTGCCTATAGGCAATTAGCATTTGAAAATACACTATTTGCTCAGGCAGAAAGCATGTCTAGATAAAAGTAATTTGCCTAAAATAACGGTTTGACTGCGACATATATATTTGTTTTTTTTATTTGAGTAATTTATGGCTGGTCTTTACTTAATTATAAAAACAAATATGTAGTTAATAGAGAATTATTGCAAGTTGCCTTATTAAGCGTTGGTATTATTAATACCGGCCAGTGCTTGTACCCATAATTTAGAGTTATTGCAAATCATATTGACAGGACCATTAGTCTAATAAAGGGGAAAAATGTTTAGTAGTTTTTTTCTTTATTGTTTTGTTTTGTAGGGTTTTTTAACACAATTACAGAAATACATTTAAAAAAGCAAGGTTTTTTACTTCTAAAACTTTTTAATTTTGTGGTCGGCAGCTGTTCGGTTACACGAACAGTTTCGAAGTTAAAATAAGACCAAAATAAGGGACGACCCAAACCGACATAAATAAAGCCAGACACTAACATTTTTAAGGGATTCCTTATTTATCCCATCATGCATCTGCGCAAGCTCAGATACAAAATAAGGCCGGTATTATTGGTGCTTGGCCTTATTTAACTGTGTAATATTTCTCTATTATCATATCATACAGTATTCTTGGGATAAATGTTTCTTGACATGATGGTGAATGCGCATAAAATATAAGGTGTTTTAATATTATTCTTTACGCAGGTTTTTTTGTTTAAATATAATTGACAGACATAATTGAAAATGGGACATCTTATACTATGAATACAATATATTAAAAGTTATTAAAATAATTAGGGAATCTTTATAATAACAGGTATAAAGTTTGTAACATACGGGAAAATGTTTTACTGTCTGTAATAATTGTTTAACAAGTTGTTAAATTAGGAAAAAAGGTTTTTTTGTGTTTTATTAAATATATAGTATATACCGGGTGTTTCTCACAGGTGGTTCCCCCTTATATCTTATTTATCTTTTACGATAGAAAAATAAAATTTGGTATGTTGGTATATGACATAATTATGGATTGATTAATCTATTCACTTGTTTTCTATTACTTTCGGTTTGACCGAAGATGGCTGCTACTATTAAATTTTAAATGGCACTGGCGATGGCGGTATATTTGATATAAAAAAATATAATATTCTGAATAGAATGACATCTCACATCTCATTTTTTGACGTTTCTGCTGCCAAAAACTTGTTTTTTTCTTAATTTCAATCCAGAGGGCCATGACTAGGCTGCAATTGTTTATTTTAAGTCAAGTAGCCATGGAAAAATAATTTAATCGTCGTTTGATTTTACAACTTTTCAGGGCGGACGCAGAGTTTGCAAAAATCAAATAGTGGTCATATACTCTTTTTTTCAAATGGAACGAGGGTGGCTTCCGTTAGCACATGGGCCGTATTAACTGTTTGAGGCGCCCTAGGCTAGAATTCCCGGAGCGCCTTATTCACTGAGAAATTAGTCACCAAAAATCCCCACCCGGCCTAAACTTTTTAAAAACTTCCCCTGTCTAGCGCCTATTACTCCCTGTCTGGCGTCTATTTTTCATGGCGCCCTCAGGCTGTAGCCTAGTCAGCCTAATGGTTAATCACGGAACTGCGTTAGCATATCCTAAAAAATCATGTTATTTCGAATAATCTGGGACCACATAGGCGACACAATTAGATATGTCAAATAACCATTTATCAAATCTCAGTTTTCTATCTTAAAATGTAAAAAGTTACAAGAGACAACCACCTGTGAGTCACACCCTGTATGAGGGTGCTGGGCTAATATTAAAATGTGTCTTTAAGAATCAAATAGCCTTTGTATCCAACGAGAAGCTAGAAGTGGACAGTATCTTAGTAATTGGTTAGTTTATTTTTTCAAAGAAATTACCATTTTTTTTAAATTTTATGCCACAAAATTTAAAAGCAATAATTAAAATAAATTAACCACTAATAGAAATTAAAATAATTTCATCATTACTTGGTAAAACCTTATAATTGTTGCAATTATTAAAGAAACTTTTAAGTTGTACCTTTTGCTTTTGATCACGTCATATACGCTTCTTTAAACTAGTAAAAAGTTTTAAACAAATAAAAACAAATATTAGGATATGAATGGGTTTACATTTTTCGAGGTAGTATCTAGATAGTAGGATCCCTATTAAATTCATTACATCCGTTTTTTAAATTATTTACTGAAGAGGTTTAATAATGTCATTATGAAGCTAATTGTCCAGGAGAGGTTTCTATCTTTTTAGTCATATATACGATTTCATTCCTTGTTTGTCTTTTTATTTGTTTGTCCAGATTATTGATTTCTCATATTTTTTTTTTAAACAAGATTTTATTTGGCTTTTCTCCGGAATAAAGATGTTTAATTATTTTTTTAAGGAAATTTAACTTTTTATGTATTATGTATTTTGCTCTGCTTCTGCAATAATATAATGAAAATTTAAAATTATTTTAAAAGAAATAAATTAATATTCAGTTATTTATAATAAATTATATATTTTCTATTTGGTTTTCGAAAAAGTTTTTACTTCTGCTAATTAAAAGTTAAAATTTATTCAAAAATGGTTGCAACCCCTAAACATTTTTTTCCGGTTAAAATTATTTTATGATAGTCTTATCATAAAACTAAACATCTTAACAAGGATGCCAGACGTGATCTATTTCTTTGGACGCGCCTTAGAAAATGAGGATTTTTTAATAACTGATGGTCTTACCTTTAAGGAAATGTTAAAAATATTCTTAATTTTTTGTTTATACCAAGCTCATATTTTTTTTGCTTATCATTTAAGGGTGAGATTTAAGTTTAGTGTTTTGCTTTATTAGTTTAAAGTAATATAACAAATTACCAGATGCCTCTTTTATTAGAATTTAAACTTTTGGGGCCGTTGTTATAAACGCAAAAAAAATATGTTCAAATGTCGTATTACTAAAATCTTAGGTTTGTTGTTAATATAATAAATATCTTATGCATAATTGTTATTTTTTAATACTAAAGTGATGTTAAGTAAATTTAGCCTTGCACGTCTTGCCTTTATTTGCGCATCCATTTTATACTTGGAGTTCTTTGCTAATTGAATGCGTCATATTAAAAGCAAGCATAGCCACACCCTCTGGTTTAATTATAGGACAACAAGGATATTTTAATTTTAATTTAACGAGTAAATTAAAATAAAAGAATGACCCGACTTTAGCCTCGTTAAAGTAAACCCGAATAATTAGACTAATCCAACGTGCTTCCTCATACAATTTTAAACAAGAAGCAAAAAAAATAAATCTGCAACTTGTGTAAGGAATATTAATTGCTAGTAATTATTAAGGATAAATAGGCATTTAAATTAAATATTCTTTTTTTTTCCACTAAAAGGTTTGGTAGTAAGGTATCTTTCTTTAGCCTCAAATAAACAGTGTAAAACAGAAAAGTAGTTAAAAAAATTAAGGAATATATTTCGGAAACGGTCACACAGGGCAGCGACCTTATGGGACTGTTGGACAAAATTATATACTATTTAAAACGAATAGGGATAGACATATTAAATGTGGTATTTTCGTAAAACTCTTTGGACAACTCCATAATGCTGATATAATATACAGGGTGTTGCATTTAAAATATCATACTTTTTACCCTATCCTGTATATCTTAAGGGATAATACAGCATTAAACTAATAAATTGATATTTTTAGTAATTTTGTAGAATGAAAAAAATTAAGGGGGATTATATTTATAACTGAACTTCCGCTAATATTTATAATTGCTATATACAAAAACTGTAAATAATTTTCATAATCAACGATTTGTACTAATTACTTTTGGATCATCAGGATCTTAGACGTTAAAAGCATTTATAATTAGTTTAATTCAACTTTTTAAAACAGTTTCTGTAGGTAACTCCAGCAGAATAAAAAAATATGTTTTTAGAAGTGTTGCAAATATATTTTTTTATAGCTTAGTAATGTGTATGCCATAACAAAACAATAATTAAAGATCTGCACCGTTTTCTTTAGCAAAAAAAAACAAATTGATATACATCAAATAATTAGATACTTAAAAGGTAATTATTAGAAATATTACATGTATTAGTCACCTTCATCATAGAGGACCTATAAAACCAGTATTTCTTTTTGAGAAATTTCTTCCATTTTTTGGCAAAATCGTAACTATATTAACAACCTGTAATTTGTCTAATCTTAAATGCCTTAGATTTCAATGATGCGTGGACATACAAATCTCTGATTTTAGGATATGATTATTTGGTCAATTAAGTATCATTTTTACTAAAAATAGGACCCATGCTAAAAAACGAAAATTAGATTTTTGTCCACACATCGCTGCACTGTGGGTGATTTATCCTGTGCGAGATTTTTAATTTCAGTAATGAATTCTTATTCTTGCATAATGTTTGTTGGCTATTAACTTTTTTTTTTTTTGGTTAAAGGTAAGAAAAGTACGTGCATTTTCAAAAATGTCTTTTCATTTACGCAATTTTAAGAGTTTTTATTTTAAATTTTATGCTCAAACAGGTTAAATAGCTTTATTAAATGAAATTATATTAGTTTCTAAAGAGTCACAAAGTACCTAAATCCTGTTTCGTTTAAAAACATAATAAAAATTGTAAAAAAAAATGTAAATATAATTATTATGACAAACGTAGGTATTAAAACAAAATGAGGAGTCATAATTTGCTTTCCTTTTTAACTATTTCGGACCGCTACAAGTAATCAATTCCAGTACATTTACACATTCCAAGGAGAATTGCATCATGTGTTTTGGGAAATGAAATTTAAAGAGCAAAAATAAAGTCCCTATGTCGAAAACTCTTTATTCTTTATAAAATAAAAAAGGTCCTCATGTCAAAAAAACATTATTCCACTTTTCAATATTCGTATGGAGGTTAAGTATAATGTTGTTTTCTGTTCCCGCAATAGTAAAGGAAAAACAAAAGTTTAAAAGTCTGAACTGAAAACACAGCCCTAAATCTTTTTCATTAACTTAACTAACTGTGCTTCGTACGTTTCACCTTACAGGAGGGCCAGGCCACTGCTCTAGACCATAGGTAATCATCCAAAACTTCCCACCCAAGCTTTTTACGGAAATATGTAGGTTTTTCTAAAAACTTTAGGTATATTCAGATTCTATCGACTTTTATATAAAATACCTATTCTTAACCTCCACATGGTCAGATTCGACATGTAAAGCCGCGTCCAGATTTGCAACAATTCGCCGTGCCGCTCAACGCCGTAAAAAGCGACACATAGCGCGGACGTGGACGTGGACGGAATTCACGTCGTTTCAAGAGCTTGGCGAATGATTTTGCCGGTGAGCTTGTCGGGTTTTTGGCGACAAAGGAACACGCAAACAGTTTGACGGATGTTTGGTGAATTGTGCAAGTCTGGACGCAACTTAATACAGCAAAAGGGCCCAACAAATTTTACCAAATCCTTAAAAATAATTTCACATTATTAGTAGATGGTGTTATGGGTTTTGTTTTTCCTTGGGAAATAAAAACATGCTTTAACCGTGAGATAAAGAACAATTTAACGAAGAAGCTTGGCAGCTTCTAAAGTATGTGTTTCAAAATTGCTGTTCAGTTTTGCCTTTACCAATTTACTTTTTGGGTGTTATTTTTGATGCATTTAATTTTCAACATAATCTAAGCAATTTTGTTTTTAATTATTGATATTTTTCGTTTATAATTTGAATTAGGCCGTTTAAAAGTTATTATATTTGTTGTTTCTAGAATAAGTATTTGAATCAGCAGCAGCCCTATTTATTTTATTTTGCAAAAAACGAACCCGAAATATTAATCAACATTAAAATGGCAAAGGCGAAGTATTAAAAATGAGGAATTTCAGCTCCCAAAATCCTAAATACTATGTTGACGTTAATGAATCCAAAAATACTTTAGGAAACCCTGTATACTTTGTTAGTTTACGTATTTATTTCCTAAAGTAATGGGGTGGCATATCGTCCTGAATTTATGTCGTCACACCCTTAACAACGCCTAGAGACAGTTAAAACTCGATGGAAAGGAACCTTGACCTTTAAATTGGAGCAATAAAAACGTAGACGATCTCATAACCCTAAAAAATGTTCCTTGATGGAAAATTAGGTTTTTCCGTCTAGTTGCGTGACTTTTTCCCGGTTTTACTGACTTTTCCGTTTAATGACATGACAAGGCTAGGTCGCATCATATTTACGCCCGGATGGTCGTAAAATGTCGGAATAGGAAATATCACGAGACAACCTTTCGTATATAAAGGGGTTGTAAAATTTATTGGTAAATGTTTATGTCTACTTAGCATTTATTTGTTAAGGTGAATTGGAATTTGCGTTTATTTTTTAGTTTTTTTTTGTATCAAGTTATATACATGTTGTGCCAGTTCAATGCTATCAATTGAGTTTCTGTGTGTTAAACACTAGCAGATAGAGCTTAGACAAAGAACACTTGCATTAAAACCCTTCCTAATACGATGACGTGTCGGTCTCGTTTTGTCGTTGCTTTAGACCGTCTCCTTTTCACGCCTTGGTAAAAATTACCCGTGGTAATTTTAAAGTTGCACGACTTGCATAATACATACAAGATATAAGGCAAAGAGTATTTGATAAATCCAGTAAAAAAGTTGTTGACTATATGGGACTGTAAACAAAATACGTGTTAAGTATGATTTTTGGAGTTTTTAAAATTCATACCAAACATCAAACCAAACTAATAAACCAAATAAAGGGCCAGAGGAAAGAAAAATTAATCATTCAAGCATCAATAATCATTAAAACAAATAAATAATAAGCGCAAGGGTCGTATATTTTTAACAAGCCTATTATTTAAAATATTGTTTTTTTAATCGATTACATAAAGATAATGTACTTCATTTTAGTACACAACATAATATGTTAAAAATAACTTTTTTTAACAGTTTCACGCTTTTTTCACACTTTCTTGGTGTTTTGTTTCAATGCCTACCACATTTTATTTAAAATATATTTATGCCATGTAAGATAAAACCCGACATCAACTAAACTAAAGGTTAAGTAAAGTCAAGTTACCTTAAACTTCCCCTTCGCATACTTATTACATAAATGACTATTTTAACATCTCATTTTTGATTGGTGTATATTTTAAATAAATTTAAATTAGTTTTAATTGGTGAAATACACGACACTTTACAAGTCTATGTCGGGGGTGATATTTTCGACAGATGATTTTTTAAATAAAATACTTATCGTGGGTAATTAATTATTTATCAAAATTGAAATAATTTATAATAATTATAGTAATACCACTAAATGACCGCTTTAAGCTGGTAAGGGGCGTCCATAGGTTACGTGAGGTGTCAATAAAATTTAAGAAAAACACCTCTCGTAATTTATGAACTAAGGTATAACCTGTATTTGAAAACAAAATCAGATATTTGTTAATTGCCAAGATATAAAATAAAGTTACATATAATTTGTAAAACGAGCTACCTCTTGATTGACACAAACTTTTTGGCGCTTATCCAAAATGTCGTTGATTGTCTGGAAAAATTATTAGCAGTATTTCGGTAAATAATTTTAGTACGACATGATTTAGTAAGAACGGGAACGTGGACAAATTATCTAGTTCCGGGAAAATGCTCCTGGCGTCATGTGCAAGAGTGATGACGGATGTTTTAAAATTAATACTTTGTGTATTATTTAAAATTTATTCCATCTAAATTTATTTTGTTTGTGAAAACCACCTAACAAATAACCAAAGCAATATTTTTGTTATTGTTGTAATCATGGTTACGGTTGTTCAGTAGGAAATCACGATTCCTCGATTCGATTGAATCGAGTGAATCGATTTGCATTTCCATGGGTTCAGCCACGTTCGGTTGAGTTTACCTTCGGCAACTTTCGTTTTTCTGTGTGAGGCTGAAGGTTTACCGAGAGGTAAACTCTATAAAGTATCGTGGCTGAGTTTGTGGAGATGTGCATCGACTTTTTCGATTTGATCGAGTCGTGATTCCCCTGCAAGTGTTTTTCTTAAAGAAAAATAAACAGATTATGATTGCAATCCCATGCAAGTTAAGAAGTGACAGTAATGTGCTTGACTTTTCTAAAATTTAAATAAAAACTGATAGTAAGGTTTTCTTAGACTCGTCAAGAGTCAGGATATTTAACGTAGCTGCTTTTGGTGAGTCAGTTAAGATTTATTAATTTTATTGTAAAAATGCCTTTAAGTGCATATCTTTAAAGAGGGGCTTTAGGGGAAAAATGTATGGGAACTTGTCACATTATTTTCACGGACAACCTGTATATTAATGTGCCTTTAAGTTTAATTAACGAATATTGACTGTATCGTCAAGAAAAATTCATTAAAATGTACCTTCTTGAGTACGTATTAACCTTGCCCTCCCCTTAAGGGGCGGCAAAATGCAGCGTAACCGACGTGCACTAGACGGTGAGCACGTGCGTTTATAATCTACATTTATTATACATAGGGCGGCAAGTATGGGAAGGAGGCGCAATTTGAAAGGCGATAATTTTTTTTGCTCTTCACTTTTTATTTGAGGTACTTTTTGTGTATTATATATAGTGCGCCATGTGATGGAAAGAGGGCGCGATTTGAAAGGCAAGGACCTTTTTTTGCTTCTCATTTTTTTTTTTCTCTAAAAATAAAAAGAAAAAAAAGTAAAGGACTTAATATGTATTGTTCGATGCAGAAAAAAAAGGAAGGGGGCTGCGTGGATATACCCAATTTTATTTTTTATTTACCTTAAGAAATTAAAATGTTACCTCTTCAAAACACCCGGTAATATGTTAGTTTCGTACCGTTAAAATAAACTTATTTAGTTATTAAAGAATAAAGGACATTATCACCGTTCCAGTTAGCAAGGCAATTTGCCAATAGAATTGAACTCTGACCTCAATTTACGTGTAATACCGGTATGATGATTGCATTAACATCTGGAATACGTGTGCACGGTTTTTTAATTATTTTACTTATGCACCAAATATGGAAGCTTGGAATCTCAATTAGAATTTTATTAGAACTACTTATGCACAGGATATATTATACGCCCATATTTTGCCTCTTTGTAAAAGAAACTTACTTTTAAACTTTTATTATTAATTTTAATATCTTAAATAAGCATTTTTTAAATTTTACTAAATGCGAAGTGAAGATATGGATGGGTTTTTGACCAAACATCGTAAGCGACATTCGTCAATTATACGAGAATCGATTTTTTTCTTTTCATTAAGTTATTTTTAACAAAGTTGGTGATTTTTTGTATATACATTAGTGCACGGCTTTATTCCAGGTCTCGGTTTTTGTCAAAAAATAACGCGATGGGAAGAAAAAAATCGTTTCCCGTTGAATTGACGAAGAATGTCGTTTACGATATTTTGTCAAAAACCAATTAATATTTCATATTCAGTTTTATAGAAAACCGTTTTAAATATTTTTTTTTGCGTGCGAGAGAGTTTACTTTTCCGCACTAGTTATCTCTGTTCCTTTTTATCCAAACTTTGAGTGTATTATAGGTAAAACTGTGTTACCTTATTTGTGAAGATACAATCAGGAGTAATTTAAAGCGTAGTATAACAGACTCCTATAACTTCAATTTTATTAAATGCAGAACTTTTTACACCGCCTCCCTCTACATTTCACCAGCGAGACGCACGGCTGCGTGCTCATTGCGATTAAGTGTGGCCAGACCTTTATGCGATTATGCTTGACTTGTACAACCTGCCGTTCAACAAGTTGCATAGTCTGTATGCCGTTTTAAGACTAATTTTACCAGTCACTTTTAACAAGCATGATATTAGAGATAGAAAAAATATGTAAATTGAGAAGTTTTAAGGAATTTTACGTAAAATTTAATGTCGTAAATATATTTTTTCCATTGACTTTTATTATTGAACTTATACCACAAAGTTGTTTTTGTTAATGAAACATATCCTATCATCAGTTGAGAGGTTTTTAAAAGGTATAAGAAATACCACATTTAATATAACTATTTTTTTAATAGTTTCGGAAATATGACTATCATCAGGATTTTTTAATGAAACACACTGTATATTATACTACCGTTGCAAAGATTTTTTAAAGAGGTTTAACAAAATATCAAATTTCTTATATTTGTCTCTTATAATTTTTAAAAGATGACCATGTAAATCTAAAACATACCTAGTAGATATACGCACTAAGATTTAGAAGCTCATTTTTCCGGAACTGTTAGAGAAAATCATTTTAAATGCGGTAAATTCTTGAAGGTCTTTAAAATGTCTTTTTAATGGTAATAAAATATACAGGTTTTTCCATTAAAAAAACTTTGTGTTAACTTTAAAATTAAAATCAATGGAAAACATATAGGTACGCCACTGAATTCTACGTAAAAATCTCCAAAACGTTTATTTATTGTTTTTTTATATATATTAAGCGACTTTATACAATTGCCTGGCCTAATGGACAATACTTTAAAAATACTCTGTATTTCCAAAACGAATCAAGTTAGCCATGATTAACTTTCACCACTGAATTTGTTTTAAAAATCTAAATCGGGATTGTGCAATCAGATTTGTTCTATCTCTTTTAGTTTTCGCTATATTATGTAGGTAGATAATGAGTATCCAGAGATCTAATTGGTTTTTAAATAAGTTTGTAGGCTTGAAGACACAATTAAAACAAGCTACTAATTGAAATATTAATCACCAAGTGAGAGAAAAAGAAATATGGCTGCCAAGCCCAAAAATGTCACGATCGTATCTGGGCCTCTATTCCACTATTCATAAGCGCCTTTTTGTTTGCGTTTTATTAGTTTTTTCTTTATTTCCTCTAGGCTCTTATGAAAACAAAAAGATATTCGTTCGTGCATAGCCAACTTCACAAATTGGCGGACAACACTGCATTAAAATATGACACATTTGTCAAAGTCAAGTATACTTTTTATCTCATTCAAACACATAAATATTAAAACTTGCTACACAATTAAGATTTGAACTCTAAAGTTAAAACTAAAATAAACTGATCCACTAATGGTGTAAATCTAACGGTAGAAACTAGGTGAAATTTGCAAAAGAGACAACCCACAATACACCAAAGAATTGCCAAAGTAAATAGTGAACATGTGATTCCACTTAACCTTACTTTACAGTTTAAAAAGTATATTATATTATTTCTATTTTATTATCAATATTAAAATAATATTTTGCTTTGTAAACAACATGTTGAACATGATGTGGAATATTACCTAGTAACTGTGTTCTTTATCAAGAAGTAAGGTACCAAAAAGGTATGTTCAAATAACCCTATAGGTATTTATATTGTTTTGGTTCCAATTTTTTGTTATTTTTAGCTTTTATCAGAGACTGGTAGAAAGATCCAGTCATATAAACAGCATAATTTGTTACTACAACTAAATAACTACAAATGACACGGCAGGTAACCCTAGAAAGACATGAAATGATTGATCAAACTTAAGACCATGTTCAGATAACAGACAAAGTAAGTCCTATAAAAATAACTTATAACATTTGGGTTAAACAATAAATTTTGTTGCCACACTGATTAATAACTTGCTATTTAAGTTAATTATAACATGAGTGCACTTTTTAAAATGGGAGAATAAAAGCAACTGTGAATAAAATTTGCATTAAAAGTATACTAATATTTTCCTTAAATCATTACAATTATACATATGATACTGTCCAAGTTTCTTACGTACTTCTCAAGTACCTTAACTTGTGTATCATGTCTTTTCTTGCTTTTACTAGTTCATTGTTCGAAAATCCTTACGTAACCTAACCGAAACCAATGATCTTTTCACAGGAGCAATATTTTCTTTTACTTAATGGCTTTTACTCTTTCTATTATAATTTTTATAGGTACTCTACAATGTCCTAAGTTAATCCTAATAAGTTAAATGTTGTTTTTTATATTTTGTTCTATTTTATAGAAAAACCTACATTTGCTTATTTAAACCTGAAATTTGTATGTTTTTATTTTAGGTGACCAGATTGTAAAATCATTTGTATTATATGGAACTTACTATGAAGTGTCTGGATTTAATTGCTTTTTCAAGCGGGAGAAGTGAATTAAGAATATATTCTATATAAACTGGGAATATTTTCAGGAGCCCATGCACCTTTTGCTAACCTACTTGTTTATAATGCAAAAATATTCTGGCACAAAAACAATGTTTATTTACTAAAATATACTTTTTTATTGTAAGCTTAATAATTAAAATAAACTAAACACGACAAAATATTATTGATTGTTTTTATTATTTTTTTACAAATTACAGAAGCTTTATAATTTATAATGTTAGTCACCTTGGGCTTCATTATTTTATTTATTGATCATTTGATATTATTCTTGAACTATTATGCAATGTTGATGTCTTCTGGCACGGTCCTAAGGTATGTATATTCGTAGTCTTCTAGAATCCTACAAATAAAATTATTATTAAATAAAAAATTAAAAAAAAAAGACAACTGGCAATAAAAGGTTTTGATAATTTACTCTTTAAAATCATATAAGTATCAAATGTTTTTACCATCTTTGGGTATTTATATCAACTAATAATTGGTATGTACTAACAATTTACAGTAATTGTCTCCAAAGTGGCAGCAACTACGATCCTCTATTTTTACTATATTCCCCCTTCTTTTGCACAAAATTCTTGATATAACACTAAATTGACACATAATATTTTATTTACCAGCAAAAATCTTTTTAAAACCTCTTTTTAATAGGTTTATGTTTATGTCTTTTTTATAGTAAATTAAAAGATTTATTTTAAATTAAGTCACTTGTGACCACATCTGTGACAGCTTAAAATGCATGGTTGCGGCATTTAGGGGTAAAAAATGCAATTTGGCAAAAAACATGTAAAGTAAATAAAAAACATGTTTTTAAAGTTGTTTATAAAATATTGTATTCCCATTTAGTATTATATTAAGAATTTTGTGCAAAATGACGGGGAATATACAGAAAAATGAGGATACTTCATTTTCAATTTTAATGAGGGATATTTTAAAAACAATAAGTTTCCGACTTAAACTTCTTTCGGATTTGTGATTAACGCCCCAAAAGCCTCTGTAAATCAAATTATTTGGTCAAAATCGGAGTTGGTCCCACTTTCGAGACAATTACCCAATTTGCATAAATAAGACAAATATTTTTTAAAATATTACCTTTTAAACTAAAAAAAATTGACCATAAATGTTTTTCTAAATATGATTTTACTTTAGTTTAATACTTACCTTAAGTGATATTTTAATGTAGTTTGCTAATCTCCATTTCCAGTCTTTGTCCTTATCAATGACCTTTTGTCCTAATCTAACATTCTGTACAAGTACTCAATACACTCAATAAAAGCCTTCTTTTTAGAAAGTATGAATGGAAGGTGGTATAAAAATTATATGCAATAACTTGTTAGATAGTTACTTTTCCAAAGCAATAAGTAATTTTTCATAATTTTTCTTTTCAATCTATATTTTGACAACTGATATATTAATTTTACTCCAAATGAGCTTCAGGCTACCGCTTTCACGCACTTTTGCGCTTTTGCGCCGACGGAGCTGCAGGAGACCGCGTCGAACCCTTTTTGGTTATAGGTTATGTGATTTAGGAACTATTTTGCTTACAAATGATTTTTCTGGCTGCGGAGGACCATGTTAATTATTTATTTGCTTCTTGTATTTCAGTTAAACTGTATATTTTGATTTTAATAGCTTAGTTAACCGATTTTTTCAATTTTAATTTCACTTTAAAGGAATTTTAGGTTATGTAATGACTTTGAATTTTGTCAGATGTCAGATGGTAATGCAGATTTCTGTTTTATGACCGCCTGTTTTAAAAAACAAGTGAAGGTTATTCGTTCGTTAAAAAAAACAGATGAAGGTTATACGCTCCCGGAACGAATACGTTCAGCGAACGAATGAGTTCAATTTAGTGGAATTGAGGCCCTGTATTTACATTTAAATTACGTCTGGGGAGTTTTTAACTGGTTCGTAAGTTGTGGTACGTCTCATTGTTTTTTGCTTTTCGTTATCAAGGAAATTAATTAAGAGAAATATGCCACTCTCGGACATGGCTTATGGTATGACAGGGCCGGTGCTACAGTAAGTAATTTATTTACTTATTTATTTAAACTACAGTGCATATCACAGCCCATCTGCCCTAATAATATTTTCAAAACATGCAACATAAACCATAATTCCTCTTCCTTGAATACGTACTTTAAAAGACAACCATGAGATAAATTTGTGTGAGGGTTTTTAAAATTTTATTTTTGCTTAAGAGTAAAGTATCTGTATTTTTAATATTATCGACAATTATTATTAATAATATATGTGAATCGCTAACTACAGAAAGGGGAAATGTCACATTTTTAAAATATTCAGAAGACACAAAAACGGTGTACCTTATTTTAAAAAGGTATAAGGCTTTTAATTTTTTTACATTAGATAGTTGATAACATTTTACATATAACTACCCATAGAAAAATCAATTTAGTTTTTTTAGCTTGGCGTAGCTGTCATTTTTAGTTGATGGATATATCTCCTTTCTGCAGTAAAGAGGAATTAAAAAGATAATTTTTATATTAAATTAATTTTTTTACCAAAGGAATTTCTTACAACTTAAAAAGTAGTTTATGCAAAGTCACATTCTTTGTCGGCGTTGACAATGTCAATTTTTTTTTCTAATATAATAAATAGGCCTCTGGTTTAAATTTTATTGTATTGACTATATTAGGCATTTCTTCTTGTGTTTGAATATGGATTGTTTGTGATTGGTTTATTTCTGTGTAGTCGTGCAGAGTGTAAAATCTCTCATGTTTAATAAGCTGCTTTTTATTAAACCGAATTTTTTCTATATTTCGAAAATTTACATAGACACGCTGTATAGAGGCTCTTTCAAATTAGGTGTCCTGCATTAGTATATCTATTTATTTAAAGTCAAAATACAAAATTGTTTTCTTATATTATTCTTTAAGTGAGATTGGTAATAGTTTTTTTTAAATCTTTAATTTTAGAGATCGTTAATAATGCTACTATTCTGCCAATTTAATTAATTTTGTATTTTTACTTAAAACCAATTTACCAATGGCGTATGAATGGATAATTAAACGCCAACATGTTAAACAGGCTCTGTAAAGGGACCCCTTTGGTCCTGCTGTAAAGGTACAGTCACTGAGTGTGGTCCAAAGGGCGAAACACACTCTGTCCGTGTACAAGTAACTAATACATATTATTTATAGTATTATGTATTTTTACACACTGATTTGCAAACATCCTTTTATACAGGATGATTCAAATTAAGTTTCCACATTACAAATACATATATATATATATATATATATATATATATATATATATATATATATATATATATATATATATATATATATATATATATATATATATATATATTTTTAAACGCCACTGAACTTGTCAAAGACGACATAACATTTCTACGGACAAAATATAAACAAAAGTCAGGGAGCAATATTCCACCGAACAATAACGAGTTAAAATTATTCAAGCCTATTATGAAAACGGCTAATCAAGGAATAATTTTCGTGCTTTAATTGAATTTTTTGGCGCACAAAATCGGCTTTGTGTGATTGGAAAATCCAAGACAGATTGTTGAAGTGAAAATGCAACCTCAAAAGGTGACTACTTAATGTTCCTTTTGGTCCGGAGAAGTCATTAGTCTATTTTTGTCGAAAGATCATGAGGAAAGCGCTGTTACGGTTAATGACGTTCGCTATCGGAACATGATAACACGGAGTAGTCGAAAATTTCTGGAAACGAATTTCGTTATGCCACATGAGCCACGAAGGTCATTTACTTGATATCAATTTTTATGTCTTATTCTAATGAACAACCCTTAATGACAAAATAAATACTTTTTAATAATTTTTTATTCTTCCTTTTTTTTAATACTTTTAATGAAGAAACTCAATTTGAATCACCCTTTATTAAATAGTACGCTCCTGAAAATCCGTATTTTTAAAAGGAGGAATTAAAATGGACTTGTTAATTTAATGGTACAACTGGGTTCCATTGTTTTTGTGTTCTGCAAACCTAAGCTGTGCTTTACGGATTGTAAACTACCAAGTATGGAAAGTTTACTTGGGTAAAAATGTATAACTACTTTGCTTTAAATGCCTTACCCAATGAAGACTATTTTTATCTTAAAAAAGTATAACACGTTCAAAAAATAAATTTTATTAGTTGGATGTACGCATTTATTTATTTGTCTTTTGGTATTCCTAAGTGACAACACGTCCTGATTTTAGTCGGACAGTCCCGCTTTTTGGTCAATTGTCCGATTGTTCCGAAGATTTTAAGAAATGTCTTGTGTTTTGTTAAACTGTCCCGACTGTCGATAATAATTGAATGAAATTAAGGTAGGAGCTCGCGAAGAAATGTGCGCAGTTCGAAAAGGAGAGACCTTCATGCCTTCAAAATTTTTGAGAGCACGTTATTAATTTTTATTTTATGTTTTTTACATTTGATCCGGTTTGCCGGATTCATAATGTGGCCACTTTAGGTATTCCTGACTTGCAAAAATATAGAAAAACTAGCCAGGCCATTTGTTTGGTTCTGCTTCTAAAAATAACATTCGTGGTGACCTAACCGACCATATAAAAAGTAGCAAGTTATTTAACGTAACATATCTTTTTTTTCTTGTTTTACCCTTAGTTTTATCGGAATACACACAGTGAGGCATCTCTTCGAGCCTACTTGAAGAGGCGAGTAACTGTATAGCGAATAAAGCAACACACGGTAAGTCAGGCCTTCAAGCCTGCAGCAGCAAAATTCATAGTATAAGTCTTAGGATCACTGTACAGTGTACACTATAGTTTGGATCTTGCTCAGCTCATGGGCCCTTGAAATATTCTTACATGCAATTTATATAGGACTATTCAGTGTGTTTACATTAGGCGCTCCTCACTGTACGCCCACGGTCCGGTCATTCCTATTTAAATAGCATGTAAGATATTTGATCGCGGCTTGACCAAACCGAGACGTGAGAACCTAGTGTGCCTTGACCTTAAGGTACGCTCACGGTCAATGACGTTTAAATAGCATGTAATATATTTGACCAGACCCTGAGGGAACCGAGACCTGAGCGCTTAATGTGCATTGACCTTTACTCGCAGACTTGCACTCAATCCTGCTTTCAGGTACGCTCGAAAGCATGTGTATACCTATTAAGAGTGATACAATTAATTGCATAGGAACGCGCTGTCAGTTCAGAATCACTCGGTCGCGCTTATTCAAGAGCTCCCTTTCCGTTCAGGTAGGCTCAAAGGCTCATGACTGTGTGTATATCTATTTAGTTAGAGAAGAGTAATTGGTTTTGTCTGTTTTAACAAGACTTAATATTTTTTAGTTACAAACAAAATGTGTTTAATATTGAACAAGTTTCGACATATTTAAACTAACGCCCAAATTGGCAAAATAAACTTTAATGAAATATTTTATTAGGCGATAAAAACAAATGATCGACGCGATTGTTCTACATAATTTTCTGATTAATGCTTATGGCATAAAACAAATCGTTAAATGTGATTTTATCGCTTCTAAATTAGGTTTTATTTATTTAAGAATAATAATTTAATAGATAGAATTTTTCTGGGTGTACGTAATGTGCATCGCAAATTTATTTTGACATTTGTTTAAAGATTCCTTGTTTTCTAGAAATATTTAATAATTTGGTACCTTAAAAGCAAAACTTGTATTTTTTTGCGATATAGGCAAATTTTTGTGATCGCGTAAAAAAAATGAATGAATTCGAAATGTGGCGTCAGTTCAGTATACACATGGTCGCACCGGGTAAACATGTTGTCTTTTTAATCGCGCTCCGCTTCTGCATAGGTAGACTCTAAGGCCTAGCTGCCCGGGTTTATATTTTTGTTTCCCTAATACGTGATTTTGTGGAGTTTAACAATACATATTCTATGGAACAGTTAACCGGAACCAGCTATACCTATTATACAAGGTGTTAGGGAAATAATGTTCGTAACTTTAAGAGGTGATTTCTTGCATTTTTTTGGACAAAAAAGTTCATTATAAATTATGTCCGAAAATTCTTCGGTCCTGGAAAATTTGATTCGTTAAAAATTATATTTTCTCAAACATTGGACAACGCTGCTACAGGACCGCGATACGAGCGCACGAGGACCCAACTAATTACTCGAATTGTTTACGTTAGTATGATATTTGTTGAAAATTATGACCTAAATTATTAAATAGTTTTACGCACTTTTTTGGTGATAAATGTTTTGTATTTATTAATAAAGCTTTCAGTACATTTTATTTACTTAAAAAAAATATATATAAAACTTACCGATACGTGGCAATACACACCACCAATATTCACAATTATCAGTCACTTATTTAATACGATGCGATCCACCAAAAAAAAAAAAAAAACAACAAAGTTACAGTTAAATGTATTAGTAATTACAATACTTCTCGTACTTTGTGTCGATTCCTTGTCAGTATTCAAAGTTTGTTCTTCGGTTTCCACTCTAAATTTACGATATCTTCTGCAATTGTTAAAATTAGGCACTAAGCTTCATGTGCCCAGTCTTTGGGAGTTTTCTACAAATGTTCTTCAAGCTGCTAACCTTTGATCAGGAAAACGTTCATCGTAATTGCATTTAGCTTCTTCAGAATTGCAATGAGACCCTCCGTAAATAATAAGCATATCGTAATACTCGCGTACCAAAACCATCTCTTTGGCATCAAAATGCACGCACTAATGCAATAATACATACCAAAAATAAAACGTGATTTTAATTCGGGTAAACATTATTTGCTAATGCATTCATTGTTTCATGCATACACTAATGTGTATGGGGTTCATAAGATTTTCCCCATGTAATTAGATTATTTAATTTGAAAATTAAGTAAACTAACACCTCATGTCTAACCTTTGATTAAGATGTTTCTGCCATGTTCTGATTTAAATCTCCTGTTTTTAAGAAATTCGCATTGGTAAGATAACTTTAAATAACATATTTTAGAGATAATTTGTAAAACCTAAAATTGTTTTTGTAGATGTCTTGAGGAAGGAAGCAATCTGCTTTCGAAAGCTTGACAAATTATATATATGTATATATATATATCCTGTTTTTCAGTTTAAAAGTTCTTGCATATCATTTTTCTTAATAAATTATTTTGCATTTAATTTTGTTAATTTTTTTTACAGTTTAAAATTTACTGCGCCGGGTTTATTAATGAGGTTTAACTAATTTTTTAAATTTTGAATAATTTATTGGATATATTTAAATAAATGCCTATATTAACAAAATCAACATTAAGAAATTTTATTAGCTGATAAAAGATCAATTAATGCCGCCGTTCTTTATAATTTTCTGATTAATGATAATGGCATTACATGCGTCGTTAAATTTTATTTTTATTGTTTTTTAACTGTGTTTTGTTTATTCAAAAATGGGTTTGACAAATGCTCTGATTTAAATATGTTTTCTTAGCAATGCTAATCTGTGTGTATGTATTTATAGCATAATAAAAATTGTTACTTAACTTAAGTAATCTGGCATATTTATAATTGTGATTTTAGTTTTTAATTTGTTTTTACATAAGATAGACGTATTCGTATTAATTTTTATTTTTTAAAGTTGTTTTTATACATAGAAAAAAATGATAATTTTTATATAAATTGGTTTGGATTTATAGGATGTTTCTAAAAAGTCTATACAAAATGCTTCTACAAAACCCTTTTTTGCTTGTAACCTTACAGGAAGCGATGGTAAATTACAATGTAGTATTAATCTAGTCATATCTGTGTAAAAACGGTTGGTACGCAACACAGATATGTATGGGAAGCCACTTAAATGATTATTGTAACTTTTATGTGGAATTTGGTATTAAAGTCATAATTTCATTTTAAGGTTTCGATTATAATAATTTATTATTATTATTAATTTTTAAAGGCCCTATTTTTCGGTTTTTGTTTTTTTGAAAATGTTCTGTTTTTTTTTTAATGTGGTTATCTTGATTCCTTAAGGTTTTTTAGTTAACACAAACAAGGTATTCCTTTTTTACCATTACACTTGGTATATTACTAAAATTTAGCACTTTTTCTAAATAGTTATTTTTTAAATTTTAAAATGTGTCTAAAATAATATACAGTCATGGACAAAAGTATGGAAAGATTTGTATTCTGGTGATATTCTTAATATTTGTTAATTAATAATTAATTACATACTAAAAAATAAACATTCACTACTAACTTAGCAAAATTTTATTCAACAATTGAAAATACAAAATAAAACAAATTCTCATATATGATAAATAAAAAAAGCCTTGGACAAAAGTATGGAAAGAATATTTTTAAAAAGAAAAAAATTAAACATTCATTTTAAACAAACAATGTTCAGTATTTTGTTGAAAATCCCTTCGCCTTAATGACTTCCCTACACCTTCTTGGCATGGAATCAACAAGAATTCGACACACATCGACTAGAATCTTCCGCCATTCATCTTGTAGAACTTCCCATAGATCATTTTCATTATGAATAATTCTTTGCCTAATTTTCCTCTCTAACTGCTCCCAAAGGTGCTCAATTGGATTGAGGTCGGGGGATTGCGAAGGCCATTCCAGTAAATCAACGCTCTTCTCTAAAAACCAATTTTTTACTAAATGGGATGAATGTTTTGGGTCATTATCTTGTTGATATCTCCACAACAGCGGCATTTCTTCTTCGGCATAAGATAACATAGTATTCTGTAATATGTCGCGGTACATAAAGCGATCCATTTTCCCAGTTATTTTCACTATCGGACCCGTTCCAGACCTGGAAAAGCACCCCCAGATCATAACACTGCCACCACCGTGCTTTACTGTAGGCTGTTGATACTTGATATCAAATTTTTTCCCGACAGGTCTTCTAACAAACGATCTTCCATCAGAACCAAATATTTTAAATTTACTTTCGTCACTCCAAAGCACCGTACCCCAGTTTTGAGGTGTCCAATTTAAATGTCTCTGCGCAAATTGAAGTCTGGCCTTTCGATTCTTTTTGGACAGTAACGGTTTGTTGACAGCAACTCTTCCAAACAACCCAACTTCACATAGACGTCTTCTCACAGTTCGGGCCGTTATGTTTGTGTTGAAATGTCGACGAATTTCTGCATTAATTTGGGCGGATGACTTATGCGGATCAGCTATCGAAATTCTTTTAATACTCTTTTCAACATAGGGAGTAGTTTTTCTAGGACGACCTGACTTTGGCCGGTTAGTAACGTTTCGTAGTAACCGAAACTTTTTTAGAATTTTGAAACGACACCTTCGCTTAAGCCTAGATTTCTTGCTATAGTACATTGCTTTACACCCTGTCTTTTCAACTCGACAACTTTAAGTCGCAACTCTTCCGGCAAATACTTATTCTTGCCCATTCTTAATATGGTGCTGGTTATAGCAGTGATACAAATAAACTAATCCAATGATGTTAAATATTTAAAGAGGCTGATATGAAATAAACTTTCCATACATTTGTCCAAGACATAAACAAAAAACGCAGATAAGGTAGGAATGTCTATGGCCCAAAAGTAAACATATGAAAATATTTAATACCTAAGCAGACCTATAAAATAAACGGCACAATTTATTGTTGTATACGAGGCGAGCTGAAAAAATGTTGGAAATACAAATATTTCCATACTTTTGTCCATGACTGTAGATACCTAAATCATTTTTTAAAGATACTGAAAAATTGATGCGAGTTTGACATATTCATCGTATAAACTTGTTTTTGGTATTTCTTTTACTTTTTCATATAATAGTTTTTGCATTGGCGGAGCTGGGTCAGCAGAGGCCCTGGGGCAAAAATTGCAAACTCCAAGGGGTCCCCAAGCTGTCCCGGTTAGCCTCATAGTAGCTACGCAACTGAGTTTTTGTTAATGTGTATTACAGTAAAGAAATTAAAGTAGTTATTTTTTTTTTCATTTTCTAGAAAACTATCTTTCAAAGAAACAAAATAAAGGTAATGATATTTTAACTTATCCAATCGTTTAAGTAATTCGTTATATGTCTGTCCTACAAACTAGGCTGTAACATTACAGATTAAAAATAACTTAATTAAAAAAAAGGTACAAAAGATTTGCATAAATAAAGTATTTTAGAATTTTTCTTCAATATCTCAAAGGGCAGACTATTTTTAAAAGAATATTAAGTTATTCCTTTAAAAATGTATTATTTGCGTTACGATTTTTGACACACTGTACAGTTAGATAAACTGCATTCGTCTCAAAAACAGGGTCGTACATTTCCCAATGCGTGTAGAGTTTACGGCTGAAATATCAAGTAATATCTTTTAGATTGCAAAATGCTAGAAAAAATATAAATTTATGCCTAACAGCATTTAAAATGATGTCATTGAATAAATAAACCATAAAAACAATAAATAAATAAATAGTGCATAATGCTCGTATTAAGGCCAAAGAGTAGTGTACTGCGATATGGTAATTTAGGCTCATTTATATAGGCATACTTTATTGGTAATATAAAGTCTAATAATATTTAAAAAAATGTATGTTTCTAGTATTTATTTATCTTTTGATAATTCTAATAGAGAACCGTTAGACCTTTAAGACAAGTTATATGAAGTAGGTTTATTTTATCCCCGACATCTGGATAATCTCTAATTTTGAAGCTGAAAATCTCGAAACAAAAGCCCACGACTGTCTTATGAAACTGAATGAATCAACCCCACAATTTTTTGGGAATTGACTATGATCCAATGTGTCCCATAGTTTTGGAGTTTATATTTACCCCAAATATGAACCTTATGTACCGGTTGTCAAATTATAAATTTACACCCTCTAAGTTTTTTTATTGTTTTTTTTTTTAGTTTTGTGACACCCCACGAAGGCTTATGCTTAAATACCTGAGTAGCGTAAGTGTCGGGTTATTAGATGTTTAACCCATCTTTTCCCCTGTTCCGTCAATGTTGTCCAAGCATTCAAACATGCAGTTTTGCATTTTACAGCACCTTTTAGATAAAATAAAAATGGAATGGCTGCATGTACGTAGGTAGACTCCTCTGTTTCCCTTTTAGATAATGCAGTAGTATCACCACAGACTTTATTTTTAAATATTTACTAACTTCCTAAAAAAGTAACTACTACTTAAAATTGTACAAAATAAATAATGTAATTTTTTGAGTTAATACCGTAGTCTTTAAATCAATACTTATACTTTTATTATCTTCTCAGATAAACAGGGTACGACAAAAAGTATGGAGATTAAAAAGTATTTTTCAGATTTGAATGGTCAAATTTTCGACACAAATGGATGAAAATATTAAATTAAGTATTTTTTACAGCTGCTAAAATAGCCCCATCTATTTAGCGGCCTCAAATGAGGTTTGAAAAACAGCTCCACACCAAATGGTTATAAATGGTCACTAAGTGTGACGAATTGGTCATCCATACACCAACTTTTACAGCGTGTTAAAAATATCAAGGACATCCATAAATTTTTAGTGCCAATAAATTATACATACTAATTATGACTCGTGACCACCCTAGGCAAATAATGACGACGCGCCCCGACAGAATATCATAAAAATTTTGAATACAAATGAAAAAAGATGGTCCCACTTAAAAACCAATAATTCTCATATTTCCTTATCAAAACTTTCAGAGGAGCAAAAAAATGTCCTCACCAATAATCGTTATTATATTTCCTTACCAAAACTTTTTGAAGAGCAAAAGAAAAGGTCCCTCACTTTCCCAAAATACAAAGTAACGTTATAATGTTTTTACCTCCTTTTTTCTTTCACGATTTTAGCGCCCCCTTCCCCAAAAGCTTCGCCCCCTATCTTCGTGCTCTAGGCGGCAGCCTAATTAACCTAAGCAGGCCCAGTACTTGGCTCAATTAAAAAGGATGCAATTGGTCACAAAGTGGTCAAATTTGGTTAGTATGATTAATTAATTGGTCAGCAAGATTAAAGGGATTCTGTATTAAATGAAGACATTCAAGGACAGGAAAATATTGTGAGCGGCAAAAATTGAAAATTTTAGATTCAAAAAACAAATTCTGAAAGCTAGTAACACTTAAAGAATTTATCATAGGTATTTTATATTTGGTCAACGATACTTGAAGAAATAGAAAGGTTTTAAAATTTCAAGGGCACTAATTGCAACATAAATACAGGGTGTAAATTAAGTGATGACTTTAATTTCAAGGGATGATTTCCTGGAATTTTTAAGTAAAAAGTTTATATAAAAATATGTCCAAAGACGCTTCGTTTTCGAGCCACAAGGCGTTAAAGTTGTTTAAAAAAGTCGGTATTTTTTAAATATCTAAAAACGCTTTCACTGATTTAAAGGAAATTTAATACACTCATTTGAGGTAATAAGACGCCTGTAAAGCTCTACCTAGATTAAGATTATTGGGTCCACTGACATTTTATAAAGTTTAAATATTTTTTCCAATTAACCAATAAAGAGTGCAATTTTTTATTTTCTTGTATTTTCTTCGTATCTCGCTTTGTTTTCAAGAGAAAAATTTAAAGCTACTTTAAATGATACTTAAAAGTATCCATAAACAGCTTACAATAAAATTTAAATTTAAAAAATAAGCAATTTTGACCTTAGTAAATAAGAAAAATAACGATTTTCGATAAAATACGCCACTGCTCATTTATTTTATGGCAAATAATTGTTTATTTTTTATTTTGGTTTGTTAACCATCTTGTCTAAGGGTACTATTAAAATGAATTTTTAAATTTTTTAAAATTGTCGAAAACGAAGCTAGATACGAATAAAATTTAAAAGACTAAAAAGTTGCATTTTTAATTGCTGAATAAAAAAATATAAACATTTCGTTAAAAGTCAGTGCCGTAGTTTTCTTCTCAATAATATTGGCTGTGATGCCCTCTGATACGCCACTTAAGATATTTAGAAAATACCGATTTTTTTAATTTTTTTATATCTCGAAAACGAAGCGTGGACATATGTAGGTATATATAAAATTTTTTACTTGAAAAATTACAAGGAATCATTCCTTAAAATTAATGTAATTATTTAATTTACACCCTGTATATTGAGCAACTCAACATCAACATTCGGAGGTCGTTTCATGCTGTAATAATTGGTCACGAATTGATCGCGATTGGTCATTAGGTCACAGTAATTGGTCAACTGTAAAAGAGACTCTAGAAAAGGTGTTTCAAAATTATTACTTGATACATAAAAATAGGTAGCACCTTAATATCATTTAGTGCCCATTTAATGCTATATATGCACTTGTGCGAAAAAATTACACTTTCAGAACTATAATGCGTGCGAAAATGTGAAGTTTCTTGCACGCAAGTAGGAAAAGCATATTTCCGAACTCTTGGTGGTTGTTGCAAACCCCACCGTCGCGTCGCGTCGGCTTCGTTCTACATGTAACACAATATACTATTAAAATATAGACTAGACTAAGAAACATAAACGAAAAAATCAGAAACAGAAATCTACATAAAAATAGTTACCCGCACTTCCAATTTTGAATAATACAAGGTTTGGCAATAGGATTGAGCTGTTTTAAAAGGATTGCCATGGAAATGTTGTTTTTGACAAACGTCAAATAGTGATAAAACTGAAGTTTACTGTTAGAGATTTTGTGTTAGAATGGCAAATTAGCCAAACAATCAACTGGTCTTTGCTGTAAATTCGTTTATCCTGACCCAGTCCATTGTGCAAACTCAGAGAAACTTTCGACGTGAATTTAGTTTGCCAGTGCGTGCTAACGTTCTAACAATTACTCACGCGTGTTATGCGCCATTTCTACTCCAATTTGCAGTAGTACATTAAAAGCGGTGGTCATCTTAAGAATGTGATTTTTACAAACTAAAAGTTTTTCAATTAATTTCCAGAATTATATTTTTAGTTTTAGTAAAAATAAGTCGAAATATATTTTTGGTACCTTCAGAGTGGCTATGTATATATATAAATATAAATATAAATATATATATATATATATATATATATATATATATATATATATATATATATATATATATATATATAACGCTGGACAATGAAACTTGTCTAATAAGTAGACGCTGGTTTTCCATGCTATTCACCACGACTCGATACAGCCTCACTGATGAGTTCCTGTAGGCAGGCGAAACCGGTCTGGGGAGAGAGCCGTGGTAGATAGCATAGAAAGGCAGGATGTTTTTTTACTGTCTTTAAAGGGAGTAAAATATTTTATATAATACACCAAGACAGTAGGGAATTTTTCCTTGTGCTTTACAATATATATATATATATATATATATATATATATATATATATATATATATTAAAAATATTTTACTCCCTTTAAAGACAGTTAAAAGAAAACGTCCTGCTTTTCTATGCTATCCACCACGACTCTCTCCCCAGACCGGTTTCGCCTGCCTTACAGGACTCCTCAGTGAGGCTGTATCGAGTCGTGGTGAATAGCATAGGAAACCAGCGTCCTCTTATTAGACAAGTTTCGTTGTCCAGCGGTAGGATATTAAATCCTGCCGTTGATGCCCTACTGAAATCGCATTCAGTAAATACGAGCATCAATTGTAGCGGGGTGGCTATGTATGTTAAAGCAAAAGGAAAAATTCCCTACTGTCTTGGTGTATAATAAAAATATTTTACTCCCTTTAAAGACAGTTAAAAGAAAACGTCCTGCTTTTCTATGCTATACGTCCTGCTTTTCTACGATACAGCCTCACTGAGGAGTCCTGTAAGGCAGGCGAAACCGGTCTGGGGAGAGAGTCGTGGTGGATAGCATGAAAAGCAGGACGTTTTCTTTAACTGTCTTTAAAGGAGTAAAATATTTTATTATACACCAAGACAGTAGAAATTTTTCCTTTTGCTAATATATATATATATATATATATATATATATATATATATATATATATATATATATATATATATATATATATATATATATATATATATATATATATATATATATATATATATATATATATATATATATATATATATATATAGATATATATATTTTAAATTACTCAAAAATTTCTTACGATAGTTTTATTCTTTAATTTTCGTTTAGGCAAACGTCTGTATTTATAGGTCTTCTAAAGTTCAAAAGGCGAGACTAGCGAATGCCTAATGAAAAATAAAGATTACAAGCCGACTCTTACTAACTGCAATGTTCTAATCTGTCACGAAGATCTTAATGATTACCATGCGATTGAAAAAGTTGATGACGCCTCTTTTATAGAGAGAATGCTTTTATAAAAAAAATAGTTTACACTGCCTGTCAAAAAATATGTAAAACTTGGAAAACAAACAATAGTAATGTATGTAACAAGTGCATAAATTGATACCTATTTAATTAATAATGAGTTAAAAAAGACACTTTATGCATGTGTTATATACTATTTTTTCCACGACCGTATAAAATTTTTCCAAAATACCATTTTATACATGTTTTATTTATCTAAACCCATTTATTTTAATTTTTGCAGCACAGCCATTATATTGCAACAAAAAATCATAGCCTCCTTATTTTTAAGAGACAATAATCCTTTTCATAACTATGCATTGGTTCAGTTGATGTTGCGTTTACTGTTAGTAGACATTAAAACAAAACACTAATTGAAAGTGTGAAAAAAAGCTTCGAAGTGTTAAAAAAGTTAATTTTTTTTAACACTGTGTGTAGTGTACTAGAATGGAGTACTTTATTTTAACGGTCGTGAAAAAAGTATATTTCCTTAACATGGTTATCAATGGCAAATGTAAAGCTGTGGTTTATGTATTTTAGTGCACTCTCAGCTTAAAGCGGCTTTGTATAGTGTATTTATAATTAAAAGATTAGATTCCTTTAAAACTAAACAGTAGTTTAATAAATTATTTTTTATTTTAGGGAAACGCAACAGCGTAATTTTTTTCTGAAAAAATATTTACCATGTATATACATCACGGACGACACTGGAAAAAAAATATTGTTTTTCATAGCTTAAAAGTTTCTTTGGATGCTAAGACGACGTCTTATAAATTTCTTTAAAATATCTGAGTTGATATAAAAGTTATTACAATTATTGTTCTTAAACTTTCTGTAGTTCCGAAAGTAGGACTTGTAGGACATATGTATGTTCATATGATGTTTTTTTCTTATTTTTGATGAAGAATCACCCCTGAGAGTTTATAGAGAGAATCTTTGGACACCCTGTATAAATAACATACTATAATTATATTGTTTAAACAAAACAAATATTTATTTTCCTTCTCTGAGAGGTTTGTGATTTTAATAATATACAGGGTTCCCGGAAAGGTAAGGGCAAAAATAATAGGGGTGGTAGAATGAGCCAAAATAATGTTGGTACTTTATATAAAAAAGTTCTATCGCGCTTCCTTGGGGAGTTTTTGACCTTCAAAAGATGAAATAAAAAAAAATTATTTATAACTTTTAAAAGGTTGCCACAATAATAATGATATTTGGGCATTTAAATTAACTCATACCAATGCTTTTTCCATATGCAAATAATTCGTAGTTAGTCATATTTAAACAGGGGAGACGATTTTTTTCGTTTATTGCATGCATTTTTTAGAGAGGTGAAAAATTTGACATTTTGGTTAAAGCGTTTAATTTATTCGTCATTTTTGTACAAAAAAGGTATATTTTATTTAAATCGAAATCTTGTGCCTTTTTTCATAAAATCGCATTTTAAATCCAGCCATAAGTACTCAACCTCTACTTATAAGCGGCCAAGTTTTACAGAGCAAAGACACCTTTCATCTTGTGGGCGTCACATTTGAGAGTAACCCTAACTGGCATAAACACATTGTATCTATGACCACAGCAGCTCAAAAAGCTTGAATTTCTCTTTCGAGCTAAAAAGTATTTTTCCGCTTTTAAATTATACACTTTATATGTGTCCCAAATCCGACCTCCCTTGAAATATTGTTCTCATATCTAGGGCATGGCGTCTCACAACCCTAAGCATTCTTGATTCTATTTAAAAAGCGCTATTCGTCTTATTAATGATCCTTCACTTACAGAAAGGCTTCCCTCTCTTGCCCATCGTCGGGCTGTGGGAGATTTATCGCTTTTTTATAGGTACTTCCATGGATTCTGCTCAGAAGAATATAGTTCCTCCACTCACGGTTCCCACCAGAGAAACCCGTAGTACCGCGCGTATGCATCCCTATACGGTCCAACTGGACAGGCCCCGAACTTCCCACTTTGTTCGTTCTTATGTACAATTTTTTCTGCGAAAATTTGAAAAAATATAAAAAACAGTCTTTATTTGTGTTATGAAGTTTAAAACGCTTTCAAACACCATTTTAAATTATTTTTACCACATTTTAATAATTTTCTTAAATTATGGATTTTTATTACATACAAAAAATGGATTTTATGAAAAACGGTCCAAGATATCGTTTTAAATAAGGTTTACCTTTTTTGTACAAAAATAATGAAGGAATTAAACGGTGAAAGCAAAATGTTAATTTTTTTACCTCTGTAAAAAATTCATACAATAAACGAAAAAAATTTTCTCACCCTGTATAATTATAACTTACAGCGCAATCATTTGCCTATGAAAGAAAGCATTGGTATGAGTAAATTTAAATGCCTAAATATCATTATTACTGTGGCAACCGTTCAAAACTTCAAAATGATTTTTTTTATTTTAACTTTGAAGGTCAATCTTCCTAAGGAAGGGCGGTAGATTTTTTTAATATGAACTACTAACATTATTTTGGCTCACCCTATCAACCCTATTATTTTTAATTACCGGACGCACTGTATATATGTAAAAAAACTTGAGAACTTTCGGCACTGACTCGATTAAATCATGAGTAGCAGCAGTAAGCGGTAATAAATTACTTTTGAACCTTTGCAATTATTTCCAATAGGCGATGCCTACCCTGTACGATGTTTTTGCCTAATTACGCTATTAATCGAAAAATCGTGTTTTCGTACGTATTAAGTATGACATGTATACACACACACTATTAAAAGAAATCGCATCTCTCTTGAAATTTATTACGCCATATATTTTTCCGTAATCGGCTTGTTTAATCTGCGTTTATGTCGCCTAAAGCCAGCATTAAACATTAAAAGAAACATCAATGGATTGTATATACTGTTGTAAAATCACTTTGCAAAAACTACTACAAAGGAGGTTTTTTTTTGTAAAGTATTTTTATTTCAGTAGTAGGGTAGTGTCACCAGTAATTGCCAAATCATCACAAAAATTCTAAACATAAGAAATTAAAACAAAATTTTAAAACATTTCTGGCATCTTTCCATAGGCTGATGTATATATCATCCCCCTATAATGCATGAATATTCCAATATGGTGCACTCGTCTTAAAATTTTAAATAATATAGCGCAGAAGAAAAAAAAACGCCTAGAACTAAAACAGAATTACTTTCGCTGATTTTAGTTACTCATTTTTAAATTTTTAAACAAACAGTATGAAATAAAGTTTCTTATTTAATAAAGGCATTTCCATTTTTAGCGCTCTATCTTGGAATGGAAATAAAACAAATTGTGTTGCAATGGCTGTGTTTTTATTTTAAAACATATTTGATGACAGTAAGTTTTAAAAACTATATCAGCCAAATGGCAGCCGCGGTTTCGCTGAGTCATTCGAATCCTAGAGTTCCAATTTTCGATGACATTCTGACACAAATTTGGCCCAATCTCACCAATCAGTGGTGCGAGTTATGTTGGCCTTTAGGGCGGCAATCGTTTGTGGTTTGTACGCATATACTCGAGATTTGATGTAGCCCCGCACAAGAAGAAATTCAACGGAGTTAAATCGACGAAATGACTGCAGGACGATCGTGAATACCATAAATTAAACGCAGTGCATGGAACGTTTGGCGACCAAACACTGATTTTGATAATAAGTTTTAACGATTTCTACGCGTTGTTCAATTGTGTAGCGATCCATGGTAAAATGTCACTACTGACTGAGTACTCCGCCGAAATTTAATGGCTGTATCATTATTGCCTTTGGTATGCGCTGTTTTCAAACATCGTGCGTTAAAAATGGAAAACCTTTTATTTATTGTCTTTTTGTATATGGCAACAACTGGAATTAAAACAGAAAAAAATTAGAGAATACTAGCAATTACTGGTAAAGTTTGCTACAGTCCATATTTATTAAATTTTTTTAATAATAAAAAACTTTATATTTAAATTAAAATTGCATTATTTAGTTCCAAAACCTTCCGTTTACTTTTGTATTTTGTTTTTAAAATGTCGTTTAATAAACAAACTTGTAACTTATGCATAATCATTGCAATTACTGGTGGCACTATTCTACCATTTTAATCTTTCTGTAGTAATTTTAGTTTGTCGATTTGTAAGTCTCTGCTGTTTTCACAGAACGCTCGTGTTAAAACAGAAGCTTCTAGTTAGCAGCGCATTCTATTAAAAAGATGTACATATAATTTAATTATTATATCCTTAGCTAGTAGCATTTCTACAAAACTTCCAACAGTAGTAGCTCAACAAAAATTTATTTAGGCTGCTTTCAGACGGGCGACGTTTTGCAGTCGAAGTTGACTACAATAATATCGGCGTCTTGTCGCTAATTTCGACTACAACTATAGTTGTAACTAACGTGTAGTCAGTCGACGGGATCGGCGACAATCAGCGGCAGAAGTTCGATTGCAGTCGAAAAACGCTCGTATGAAAAGGTCGCTTTTTCCATGGTTGTTAAATGACAACTGCAAGTAGCGACAATCAACAACAAACGATCAACTTTTTGCGGTCAACTTCGACTGCAAAAAGTCGCCCGTCTGAAAGCGGCCTTAGGTTTGGTTAGTTTGACATAAAATTTGCAATCTTAATTTTTGATAATATTAATTGTTAACCTAAACTAACCAGATCCTCAGCAATCAGGTGATGGGTACTGGGACTTATGCCTTACGAATAAAATACCTTAAGTATAAATCGGTCAAGACTTGATGTAGTAATAGAGTAAAATAATACCCCAAAAATATCGTCAGTGTTATTCGCTAAGTGCTTACCTCCATTTTTAGAAATATTACGGGAGCATATTTTAAAGCAGAATTTTATAGTGATGTGTGGTAGCATATAATAAAAAATAATAATTTTATATGGAAAAAGAGTTACGCTATTTACATTGACGATATGGAGCCCCTCATCACACAAATGCTTAGACGTGTTAGAGTATTAAAAACCAAGGGTCTCTTACACATTATTAAATTTAATTTTGTTAGGGTTCGTGCAATTCCACTATACTTAAAAAATACGTTTTAATAATTTTTATTAAAAATAACTTTTGTCCGTAAAATTGATATTATTTTCTTACATAGTGCAAAATAAAGGAGACACACGGTATATAAATAGGAGTTAAAATCATAGTGCCTGGGCCAGACATGAAATAAACTTTGCATAATAATAACCCTTTTAATACCCATTTAGGGGAGTTTCTTTGACGATTCTACCACGAATATTCATACCGTCATATATGCAAATGGCGCTTTAACCCAACCTGTCAATTTTGTCATGTTTCGGGTGTCGTACTGGCGTCACTTTTTATGTCCAACAAGTCTACCACAATGTTTTAAACACAATTTTTAAACATGGGCTAAAAATGGGCAAGGGCTACAGTCACGAAACCATACCTAACGCTTAAAGTTGACATGTTGCGGGTATTGTACAGAACGGGCTTCGTGACTGTAACCAAAAGTCCAAAAATCCCATGTTATTAAAATGGGAAATGCAACGCGCCATTCGGCGCTGCGAATAGTTGCAAGTCTGGACGCAGCATTATATGGCGAATAAATATTCGTGGTAGACTCGTCAAAGAAACCACCCTAAACAGATTTTAAAAGGGTAATTATCCTAAAGACCATTTCATTGCTGGTCCAGGTATTATCAGTACATTTTCAATTCAAAAAATTGGTTTTAACTGTGGTCTTCATAATAATTTTACCAATTTTAGGAAATTAAAATAAATTGATTCGACTGGTATGCAGTAGGAAATAAAATATATAGTTGTTTAGGTAAGAATTAAGACTAGTGACTTTACAACTTGTTTTTTCAAAAATAAACGGAACTATTTTCGTTCGGGCAAAATTATTTTTTCTGTAATTCTAAAAAAATAACCTGTCGGCTAGGTCTAAAAATAAACCTTTAAAGCATAATTAATACCACACTATAAAACTTTAAAATAGGTTGTGTTTTATAAGTCGCGATTTCTTTTAAGGTTAAAGATTTAAAGTTTTTGTAGCTAAATAAAGAGTGTAACACAAAGGTTGGAAATAAATCTATGAATTGTTTTTTTTTTAATCTGGGGTAACTGAGTAAAACTTCAGGACAAAGCTTTATTTAATAGTGCACTAGTAATAATGTATAAAAAACATTTTTTAATTTCCTGGCGTGCGTACGTATATTGCAGTACAGTACCAATTTGTTTTTAGGTGGTGCGCCACTGGTAAATATATATTTTCTTTTCTCTTAAGTTTTTTCCATTCCTCGCCCTTTTCCTAAACTTTAAATTTTTTTAAATACCAAATATAATTCCATACATAAGCAAATGTAAAAATATGAATAAAAATGTAATCAAATAAACTTTACTTGGTATGTTATTACACCAAAAAATTAATAATAATATTAATAATAAGGTTTTTTCCCACTCTGCAATTCAAAAGTTAGGACATTTAGGGCTTAATTTTATATCAACTTACTTTTTTAATTACCCAAGAACTCACGCTCTTACAGATTGGCATCTAATTCTGAAACAGTCTGTATAGCTTAGACCTGGCCATAGGGTATTAGTTTTTTTTTTAAATACAGATATCGGCTGCTTAAATAAACTTTTTATTTATGGTTGAAATCTTTGTCATATTGAAAAACATTTTTTTGTGGCATTATTTCGTTAACATTACCACTTTATTATTTAGTATGTTCCTGTCCATATGTCCTTCTATTCAATGAAGGAGACCTATACGCCAAATCAAGAGAAACATTCTCAAACCTTAAGGACGTTCCCGAAAAATTACTTTTATTAGGATTTTTAAAACTTCAAATACACATACCTATTAGTGTCCTCTATACATAGGATTTTTTAATAGGCCTTGCGGGACTAAGTTTCAAGATATAAGTTTTTAAAATTTGCATATTTAACATGTAAGTCCTATCCTGACGGACGTTTTACGGCACGTTTAATTAAATATCATTTTAACTTTTTTAGAATTTTTACCAAAAACTAAGAATCAATAATTAAGGATTAACAAACGTTATCGTTAAAGAACACATATGCGGTACTTGTATACGAGGTATCCCAAAATATGGGAATTTTGCACAAGAGGAAAGTACTATTATTTTTACAATATCAAAAATATTTAATAAAAAATAAAATATATTGAAATTAAAATAGCGTTTAAATATGAAATCTTTTTTTTAGCTATTTTTGTAAAAGTTAAAAATAAAAAACCGAAAAAAACGTTTTTCTACTTCCATACTACCATTTTTACGAAAGCATTATTGTAAATTATTTGAAAGTAAATATATAACCTCAAAAACTTTTCCAAACAAATATATTCTTTACAATAGGAGGAGAAAAAAAAGAAAGAGATGTGTCGACGCCTCTAGAGGCTTTAATGGTAGCAGTACTCCTTGGGAACGTCCTTAATAAAACCTTCAACATATTTCACAGTAAGTGTAATATACTTTTTGTCCAGCTTTGATTCTATAGGACGTCTTACATAAGAAGGTTCATCATTAACATTAAATGTCAAAGATTTTCAGAATTTCCTTAACAAAAAGCTAAAAAAATTAATTTTTAAACCTAAATAACAGTAATTTTTTTATTTTTATTTTAATTTAATTTTATCTTAACAAGGGTGGCAGACTTGCCACCAAAACTTCGATTTTTAGTTTTCTATTTACTTATTTTAAATTTTTGAATTTTTAATATAACTTGGCGTGTATCCAAAAATAACATCCAATCAATTAATCCGCCGAACCAATATAGAACATATCTTCAATTCAGGGATATTTGATATTTAATTATTAAAGTTATGCCACTGCCTAGAACCTCATTTCTACTTTTATTCTGCTGCTCTTTCCTGTCCCAAGTACGTATCGAAGCTAACAACATTGTCCATCATTTTAATATTTAAAATGGTAATTGCTATAAATAACAGATTAATAAAAATATGTACCTATTAAACAAATCTGATATAAAAAGTCACTGAACACATTGTAATTTACTTTATAATATCCGGGTTTCACCATGAATTTCCTGTTCGCCCCGTATGACTCATACTAAATGGATTTATGCGTATCCCAACTGTAAAAATTCAGTAGGACTGCAACAACTTGGTTTCTCTTTTTTTTGTTACTTAATGTATAAAGAAAATGGATGTTTTTGCACGGCCGTTTAAAAGTCCCGTTTTTTAGTTGTTAAAATGAATAAAAAGTACTTTATTTTATGAGCCATTTTAGTACACGTCATAAAGTGTTAAATTAAAAAGGTAACTTTTTTACAGTTCGAGGTTTTCGATGTCAACTTCTAAAATGAAAAAGTCATTAATGAAATGGTCAATATAGACCAGGGTCGATAATTTTGAAACAAAAAATTATAGTAGGACAAAAGTCATTTTAAAAGTCAGAAAATATAACAAAAATAAATTACGGGCGATCTAAGGAAGGGGGAAGGATTAAAATGTAAAAATCTGTTTTTCTCGATTTTTGGCCAAACTACAAGTCTTATGGAAATAAGTTAAGTGGTAAGGTTTTAGGTAATAAAACGGTCTACAACTTTTGTATTTCTTTACATAACCTCAAAATGTATGTAAAATATTCAAATAACCAAGTTTTGGTTTTTATTTTTATCTTTTACAAAAAAATATATACATTTTTACGAAAAGCAATGATGGTCGAATGTCGCGACCCTATGAACCGACTTTGCTTCGAAATTAGATTTTTAGGTTATATCGAATCAACAATAAACAAAGAACCAATACTAATACATTAAATGTAATGCATTTTTATTAACCCTGAAGTAGGCGCGCGGAGGTCAAATTGACCCTCAGCGTAGTCCTTTTGTAATAACTCTAGGTACCTTCTTAAAACCCCGTTAGGTATATGCTAATAACAAAAAAACACAAAGAACCAAAACCATTCATTCAAAAAATTCACGTTTTCTGCCCGTGGGGGTCAATTTGACCCCCACGCCTACTAACGTAACAGTTTCGGGCAATATGTATATCCAATTGCGGGATGTTCAGGAGTCAAAACAGATGTACTATTTGTTCCTGGCAAAAAACAATAAGACGTCATAATGTGCAAATATCATAATAACATGAAAGCAATTTGTGAACAGTACCTAGCCTAAGACAACAAAAGCATATTTCAAATAAACTCCTACTTTATTTGGTATTAAAAATATTTTAAGTATGTTTTCTTAAGGAGAATTACTTTTTTAGTTTTATTTTATGTTTTCTAGGCAACATGTAAAAATTCTGTTACAAATAAATGTAATGAAAAAGATTATACAACTTTTTTATTTCAATAATAAGGATCTAGCTAGGATAACCATTTTGGGGCTCATAAAATTTGTTTTAATTAATTTATTTTAACTTAGGTAAAGTGTGAAGTGTACTAATAAATAATAAAATTCAGTTTTTCGGTCTTCTCGCATTGCCGGCCGTCCCAAAATCTGCTTTTTAAACAATTATGACAGTGACTTCGATTAAAATTACATTTAAATGTTTTACAACCAGTATTTTTTTTCTGGGCAACTTCTTCATTTAATTATGCATACATTGAAAGAAAATGTTCCTAACTTAAAATATAATTTATCTCCTGTTATGGATGTAGTCATGGCCTAAAAGTGATTTATTTAAATTCAGCGCTGAAAAATAAAACTATTGGAACATTTATCCGACTGTATATACTGTATTAAAATATACAAGGTGTTCATTTAAAAAGTCACCACTCAGTTATCTGCGAAAAGAGACAGATTTGAACAAATCGCCGTAATACGTCAAGATATTGTTACAAGAATTTGTACATGCTCGTTACAAGGTCAGAACTTTAATAATAATTACACCTGTCAAACAAGGTTTTTGCCTAACAATAATGAATTAGATTATTAGATAATATTTGATGAGTACTCATAAACCATATACATTTCATAGTTCGTCATTACTTGTTGAGCATCCTGTCTATAACGATTATAATGTTTAAAAGCAAACAAACAGCAATTTTAAGGTACTCGCCACTTAGAAGAAGCGTCGCGTCAAGAGAATATTCGCCGAATTAGTTTACATGCAAATAAATGGAACCCCGCATAACTAGGCGACGCGTTGGTACGCGATACAGAGTCGACTCCCAGAAAAACGCCGCCCATCTAGGAGAAGCGTTGCTGGGTAACTTTCGCCTAGTGGTTGCCATGTATTTAAATGGAAATCCGCACATTTGGGAGCGCGTCGCGTCGGGTGATGGCAAAAAGTAGAAAAGATATTCAAATTATCGGCTCCTCTTTAACACTCGTCGAAAAATGCTTTCTTGATAAGATACAGGGTGTTAAACTTTTTAAAAAATATTCGTTTTAATAATATCCTAAATATTTCTTATCTGAGTTTAATAAAATTTGGCTTTGGTTCTAACTTAATTATAGTTAGTAAGGTCAGTGGCGGCGTGGGACGCATCTTAGCTAATATTGTTGACAAAAAATGTAAGACACTGACTTTTCTTGAAATGTTTATATTTTTCGAATAAAACATTTAAAAATACAACTTTGTGTTTCTATATATGTTTTGTGTTTTGCTTAGTTTTCAGAAACAAAATCCGCTAAATTGCATATATCTGGACCATACAATAAACATTACAGACCAGTTTTAAAGCCTTTTAAAGAGGCAAAAATGGAAAAAAATATATTAGGATAAAACCCATGAAAAAGGTAAGGATAGAACAAAAATTTATGTGAAAAGTTTAAATAACCAGGTTTTGGTTTTGAATTTTATCTTTTCAAAAAATAAATAAATTTTACAAATTTTCTTGTTTTACGTACTTTTGCATGTTGCAAATACACTGTAGGTTCTTTGGTTTAAAATATTTATTTTTACATTATTTTGACTTAATAATAAAAAGTACCCTTATTTTCAATCGAAAATTTACGTATAGAAATATCAGCATTTTCCAAAAATTTTTAAAACCAAAAAAATGATAGAAATTCATTTTCTGAGAAAACTTACCGCAGTAATGTATATTTTTACACAATCAGAAAGAAGAGATTCTAACGAACAAAAAAGCTAACCGATTTTTTGAAAATGCAGATATTTTGACACGTGAATTTTCGATAAAACATAGAGGTTATTTTTCAATTTAAGACTAAATAATGTGTAAAAATATATATTTCAAATTTAAAAATTACAATATATTAAGGACAAATGAAGTTTTTCCAAATTTCGTAAAAATGTATATATTTTTTATCTTTTACAAAAAAGTATATACATTTTTACGAAATTTGGCAAAACTTTATTTGTCCTTAATATATTGTAATTTTTAAATTTGAATTATATATTTTTACACATTATTTAGTCTTAAAATTGAAAATAACCTCTATGTTTTATCGAAAATTCACGTGTCAAAATATCTGCATTTTCAAAAAATCGGTTAGCTTTTTGTTCGTTAGAATCTCTTCTTTCTGATTGATGTACAAAAATATACATTACTACGGTAAGTTTTCTCAGAAATGAATTTCTATCATTTTCTGGTTTTAAAAATTTTTGGAAATGCCGATATTTTGATACGTAAATTTTCGATTGAAAATAAGGGTTCTTTTTTATTATTGAAGTCAAAATAATGTAAAAATAAATATTTTAAACCAAAAACCCCAGTGTATTTGCAACATGCAAAAGTACGTAAAACTGAAAATTTGTAAAGTTTATTTATTTTGAAAAGATAAAATTCAAAACCAAAACTGGTTATTTAAATTTTTCACATAGATTTTTGTTCTATCCTTACCTTTTTTCATGGGTTTTATCCTAATATATTTTTTTCCATTTTTACCTCTTAAAAGGCTAACTGGTCTGTAATGTTGTCTTGTATGGTCCAGATATATGCATGTACGGATTTTGTTTCTGAAAACTAAGCAAAATACGAAACATATATAGAAACACAAAGTTGTATTTTTAAATGTTTTATTTGAAAAATATAAACATTTCAAGAAAGTCAGTGTCATACATTTTTGTCAACAATATTAGCTAAGATGCGTCCCACGCCGCCACTGGCCTTACTAACTATAATAATTAAGTTGAGAACCAATGTGCCAAATTTTATTAAACTCAGATAAGAAATATTTAGGATTTTATTAAAACGAATATTTTAAAAAGTTTAACACCTGTATCTTATCGAAAGCATTTTGGACGAGTGTTAAAAGGAGCCGATAATTGAATATCTTTCTACTTTTGCCATCACCTGACGCGACTGCGTCTCCCAAATGTGCGGACTTCCATTTAAATACATGCCAACTAATTAGGCGAAAGTTACTCCAGCAACGCTTCTTCTAGATGTGCGGCGTTTTTCTGGAGTCAACTCTCTGTATCGCATACCAACGCGTCGCCTAGTTATGCGGGGTTCCATTACTTGCATGAAACCAATTCGGTGAATTTTCTTGACGCGACGCTTCTTCTAAGTGGGCGCGTACTTAAAATTGCTGTTTGTTTGTTTTTACACATTATAATCGTTATAGACTAGGACGCTCAACAAGTAATGACGTACATATATTGTTTAAAAACGTATCCGCGCAATCGAACTAAGCCAACTATGAAATGTATATGGTTCATGAGTACTCATCAAATATTATCTAATAATATAACTCATTATTGTTGGCCAAAAACTTGCTGACCAGTGTAATTATTATAAAAGTTCTGACCTTGTACCGAGCATGTACAAATTCTTGCTACAATTCCTTTGCAAATGTCTCTTTTCGCAGATAACTGAGTGGTGACTTTTTAAATGAACACCGTGTATATTTTAATACAGTATATACAGTCGGATAAATGTTTCCAATAGTTTTATTTTTAGCGCTGAATTTAAATAAATCACTTTTTAGGCCATGACTACATCCATAACAGAGAGATAAATTATATTTTAAGTTGGAAGCATTTTTTTTCAATGTATGAATAATTAAATGAAGAAGATTGCTCAAAAAAATACTGAGTTGTAAAACATGTTAAATGTAATTTTAGTTGAAATCACTGTCATAATTGTTTCAAAAGCTGATTATGGGACGGTGAATGCGAGAAGGGCGAAAAACTAAATTTTATTATTTATTAGTTCACTTTACCTAAGTTAACATAAAGTAATTAAAATAAATTTAATGAGCCCCAAAATGGTTATGCTAGCTAGACCATTATTATTGAAATAAAAAAAATGTATAATCTTTTTCATTACATTAATTTGTAACAGAATTTTCACATGTTGCACTAGAAAAACATAAAATAAAACTAAAAAAGTTTAATTCTCCTTAAGAAAAAATAGTTAAAATGTTTATAATACCAAATATAAAGTAGGAATTTATTTGAAATATGTTCCTTTTTGTTGTCTAAGAGCTAGGTACTGTTCACAAATTGTTTTCATATTATTATGATATTTGCACATTATGGCGAATTTTTAAATCACCCAAAAGTTTCTTCGTCTTATTGTTTTTTGCCAGGAACAAATAGTACATCTGTTTTGACTCCCTGAACGTCCCGCAATTCGATATACATATTGCCCGAAACTGTTACGTTAGTGCCTGCGTGAGTGGTCAAATTGACCCCCACGGGTAAAAACGTCAATTTTTTGAATGAATGGTTTTGGTTTTTTGTGTCTTTTTGTTATTAGCATATACCTAACAGGGTTTTAGGAAGGTACCTAGAGTTATTACAAAAGGACTACGCTGGGGATTAATTTGACCCCCGCGCGCCTACTTAAGGGTTAATAAAAAATGCATTACATTCAATGTACTAGTATTGGTTCTTTGTTCATTGTTGATTCGATATAACTCTAAAATCTAATTTCGGGGCAAAGTCGGTCTATATAGGGTCGCGACATTCGGCCATATTTGCTTTTGACGTGTTATGACGTCACATCTCCCATTTTTCGACCATGTTGTTCAGTGCCGGAGATATGCAGTTTATTGTATTAGTAGAACAACCGTTTACACCACAGTTTTTAATTATTATTAAGTTGTAAATTCTTTTACTTAAAAAAAAACATTTGAAATTACATCTTTCAACAAATATCACTTCCAAAACAATGCATAATGAAAAGCGCAAATTCTAGACGCCACTGGATTGATCATCAGCTTTGATTTTACCCAACTATTCTCCGTGGAGTGCCCTTCTTGCGTCCCCGACCTCGAACCGCCTAAAAGTTGAGGATATGTCGCAACCTTATAAATATAAAATAACCTTGATTTCTGGGGTTTGTACACTTTGAAACTAGCTCTTTTATATTTTTTAGTATAAATAAATGAAATATCCTCGGAAATATCTATAAAATATCAATTTGGCAAATTTGTTTTGTTTAGGCACATATTAAATGTGGTATTTTTTCAGGATTTTAAAATTACCTTTTCAAGGTAATAAAATATACAAGGGTGTTACATTAAAAACCGCATTTTCACTCTATATTTTATTTAGAAACACAAATTTCAATTGTTTTTTCTAATATTTTATTGTATACTAAAGCTATTTTTAAATAAATTAATTAAATTATGAAAATATTCAATTATTTGCCATTTTTGTTACAAAAAAAATATGTGTTAAGTTAAACCAGATGTAAATTATATGTGGCATATATAAAACACATTTTGGCACACTGTAAAGTTGTAGTTAGACCACGAAGAAGATTGATTTTGTTACCTTTACTGAACCGCTTAGTATTTCTTTGATCTTTAGATTTTGTATAAAGTGTTTATAATTGAGTCCACTTAATAATAATTATCTGGAGATAGAGCAGTTGAAAAACCGTTTATTTTAATTTATTTTGATATCGTGCCAGAATATAAACTATATTTATTATTTTCTTTTAAAGTCAGCAAAATAGAAAATGCGTTTTTACCTGCCCGAAATTTAGGATACTGTTCTTTACTCGTTTCGCTTGATCCGAAGAAAAACCAGTGAATGCAAAAGCTCGCGTGTAAGTGCGATCGTGTGTATACTAAATTAATAGCGCGCTCTTGAGCCGCGTCTAAATTTGCAACAATTCGCCAAACTAACCTACCTGTTAACGCGCTCCTTTGACGCCAAAAACCGACAAGCTCTAAATCGCCGGCGAATCATTTGCCAAGCCCTTGAAACGACGTGATTTCATAAATGGATATATAAAAGAAATTGGGCATAAATATGTAAAACACCAATGTTAGAGCTGGCTGGGTGCAAAGCAAATAAAAAACTAAATACACATAATTATCATATCAAAAATTTAACATGTGTTAGATCATGGCCGGATTTGAAGAAAGATAGGACGATCTACAGCCCCGGGGCCTCCACAACGATATTGGGGCCCAAAACGTTTTGCTATACTAAATTGATAGCTCGCTCTTAAGCTGCGTCTAAATTTGCAACAATTCGCCAAACTAACTAACTTGTTAACGCGCTCCTTTGACGCCAAAAATCGACAAGCTCTAAATCGCCGGCGAATCATTTGCCAAGCCCTTGAAACGACGTGGATTCATAAATGGATATATAAAAGAAATTGGGCATAAATATGTAAAACACAAATTTTAGAGCTGGCTGGTTGCAAAGCAAATAAAAAAAAATAAATACACAGAATTATCATATCAAAAATAGATCATGGCCGGATTTGAAAAAGGGTAGGAGGAGCTAGAGCCCCGGGGCCTCCACAACGATATTGGGGCCCAGAACGTTTTGCTCCACATCCCTCTATATTTTACTAGTGAGACGCACGGCTGCGGAGTCGTTGCGGTTATGTGTGGCCAGACCTTCATTCGGGGACCCCTATAATTTGGAGTTGACCCAGGGCTACCACATAATGTAATTATATAAACCGGAACGCTTATATTTTAGGCTATGAAACTTTTTTAAAGAATGTAAAATTAATCGCAGTTTTACAGTTTTAAACACACTAAGGGTGTATCTAAAAGGTGCAAAAAGATAGTCCCCAAATTTCTTAAGCCATCCTCGGAAGGTTAATATTGTGGCAATATTGATATTGTTCAATAATATTGAACTTGTAAGAGGTACATTGACACAATATCATAAATTTATTACTTCAATAATATTGATCTAACCCAACTTACATTAGTCAAAACGTAGGTACGGGGTGTCAGAAGTTCAATCTGTTAATAACAGGTGTATTGTGAAGAAATTTTGCTAAAAGGAGTTTTGGTGTGTAAAAAGTTTAAAATCTGCTTTCATTTTTATTTTATAATTAAAAAGGATCCCCTTTCAAGCATTTAAAACAAAGTAACTTTTTTGATCCACTCTGTAATTAGGTTTTATGTAAAAATTCCCATTTGTTAACATTTTATAAGAAATCATTCTCTTATAGATCATTATCCAATTTTGAAACACCTTGTATAGTTTACCTGGACATAAAGGAAGTGGAGTCCAGATATCTCAAAAAACAACTGATCCAATTAACTTTTACAAGGTGAACTTTTTTAGGTTAAATATGTTAAAAATAAGAATAGTTATTTAAAAGGTAAATATATTGCAAAATCATGCAGTATCAGGTTAAATTTTTTTATTCTTATTGAGACTGACTTAGTTATTCATGAATGGTGTTAACTTAATCCTTAAAAGATAAGATTTACAGCACCCTGTATAGATCAGCCACCATATTCTTTTAATATTTATTTAACAACCTTTTGACTAGGTACCACCCATAAAAGCAAAATAAAACATACATATCCGTATTACTTTCCGGCATATTTCTTTAATTGTGTCCATTTATCTGCTCGCTCCTTGACCTTGAGGCGCGTCGAAATTCGACGACGGATATGCGTCACATTAATGGCGGCTGTACCGAAAAGGACCTTAACAATTAATTACGTCAAAAGTACTAAATGACCGAGGTAACGATTAAAAATCACTCGCGGAATGGTTTTTAACAGTGCGTGCCGATTTTTTAAACGTCGAGATTAACTTTAAAATAAATATATACATCCGCATCTCTTAACTTGGAAATCTGATAAGCATAAGTTATGTTGCTAAAGTACCGAGTATTTAATCTTTTTTTTGTGAATTTTATTTACGAATGTTCGCAGGCTGTCCCCTAATAAACATGGAAAACTGATAGTTTTTAATAAAGTTAAGTAAAGCATAATTATGGAAAATAAGGGGCTTAGTTTCAAAGTGGACAATCTTCATTTATACTTTTTATTAAAGCAGTGAAATAAATGTTTAAAAGTTGGACTTTTCTGCGCCGAATTTATATAAATCATTTTTAAAGTCGTGACTACATCCATGACATAGTGTTTAAACTTAAGAAAGAATAAATTACATTGAATGTAAGGATTTTTGTTTATTTTTATTAGATATAACATGAAAATCTAATTTTGGAGATTGTACACTTTGAAACTAGGCCCCTTAAATATAAACTATAATTAAATCGTTCATTTTAAAAACCACGTAAAGTAAAAATGTTTAAAATTGGGTTTTTGCAGTTGAAATTTTGTTCTTTTAAAATATGAATCGTAATTAGAATTTCTTCTTCTTATTCACAAATTGTATTTATCTGCTTACTTCTTTTTTTTTAATTATGGTTTCTTTTTATTTATGCTTATTTCTCAGATAAGGCACATTTATCCTTTTAGGCAAAATTGTAAGGGACCGGCTTCAATACATACGGAGTTAAGTAAACTATTTACGAATTCAGAAAGAAAATTTTAATTACTAACATATATTCATTAATTTAACGTACTGTTCCTACTAGTGTCCTGATTTTCTATTTTAGCACCATGATTTGTTGACTTTCCCATATTTATTGCGAATATTATTCTATGTATACACATGCCTTACAAAAAAATCTCGCACAGTATGCTTGTAAGTGCTTAAAAACTGCTAAAGATAATTACCTCATAAACATTTATCTTTCTTTAATGCGCCATTAATATTGAAAAACAATATATTTTTAGTTTCTTTTACTTAAGATAATTTTTGTGGTGTGTGGTTTTAGCAGTCATTTGGCAAAGTGTTAATAAGGAAAACATACAAAATTGATTTGTAACGTCTTCTCTTTTATGGAAAGAGCAGTTGCATTTATTGGGAGGTATAGGATGCCGTCTAGAGAGATTCAATGACAAAACAATAAAAAAGACATAACATATTAGGTAAAACTTAAGATTGTCCAGTAGATATACATGGTCATAGGAATAAAGTCTGCCACTGGTGACTTTCTTATTGGCCAAAATACATAATTGGTTAAATTGGCTTGCTAGTAGCAATTTTTACACCATGTTATATTAGAGATTATAGAAAAAAACAATGTGTTTCGCTTTAGAGAGCAAAATAATATATATATATTTTTATTTAAACACCCAGTGTATTTTAAGTCATTTTAAAGAGCTTTAGAAAAATATTTGATTTGTTATGTCTGTCTCTAATAGTTTCCAAAATGTGGTCGCCAATAAGTTATTTTTATTAACACGCTTTTATTAACTTGGGTTGTAACTATCAATCTGGCTATGTAACGGAATCTTTGAGCCTAATTTTAACCAACTTCCAGCTATTCGATTTCTTTGAAACTTTGCACACGTATTAAGGAAACATGACAATGCAATAATCTGCAAACAGTATCCCGTTATCTTTTTTGGATCGCCAGGAAAAAAATTCCATTATATTATAAAAACAACACCTAGGTAGCCATCTGTTGGCAACATTTCAAACTTTGCTATTAAATGAAGAAGAAATTTTTTAGTTTTTACACAATTTGGTTAGTTGCACCATTGGTGTTCAATTTTTATGAACAATAAAAATATAGGGTTAGTTGCACTATTGGTGTTCAATTTTTAACACGCTTTTATTAACTTGGGTTGTAACTATCTGGCTATGTAACGGAATCTTTGAGCCTAATTTTAACCAACTTCCAGCTATTCGATTTCTTTGAAACTTTGCACACGTATTAAGGAAACATGACAATGCAATAATCTGCAAACAGTATCCCGTTATCTTTTTTGGATCGCCAGGAAAAAAATTCCATTATATTATAAAAACAACACGTAGGTTGCCATCTGTTGGCAACATTTCAAACTTTGCTATTAAATGAAGAAGAAATTTTTTAGTGGGTTGCAATATATTGGCAATGGTCCAAACATTGCCTGGATTGCCATCTGTTGGCAAAATTTCAAACTTTGCTACTTAATGAAGAAGAAATTTTTTAGTGAGTTGCAATCTGTTGGAAAAATTTTAAAATTTGCCACTCTTGTTCATTAAACATTTTTTCGCCATTTTGTCAAGAGTAGCAGAAACTAAAAAATTAAAAATAATTAATAGTTTAAAAAAACTAAAAAACACGCTTTTATATGCAACCGAACTAAAAATTAGAAAATAATTTTTCATTAAAAAAATATTGTCATTTCATAGTAAAAAGCGTGGGGTGATAAATATATTAAATGTTATAATTATTATATTTGCAAATATCTATGATGGAAAAGTTATGAAAAAATAGTAAAATGCACCCCACGCTTTTTACTATGAAATGACAATATTTTTTAAATGAAAAATTATTATATCTAGGCTTTCTATAGTAAATAGTAGTAGTGTATAGTAAATAAATCATAATTATGTTTCCAAAGATATTGTTGTTTCTTCTGGATTCCCGCAGGGTTCGCACTGCGGTCCTCTTTTTTCCTTCTTTTTATTAATGATATTATGGGCTTTATTCATCACTCAGAAACACTTATGTACGCTGATGATCTAAAATTGTTCAAATCAATTAAAACAGTTGATGATTGTATTATACTTCAAAATCATATCGATGGCTTATTGATTTGGTCAAAATTGAATGGTCTTAGTCTAAATATAGATAAATGCCATAGTATATCTTTTTATAGCATTAATCGATATACACATTTTGACTATAATATTATTAATACTGTTCTGGTAAGAGTCAATGAAATTAAGGACCTTGGAGTACTCATAGACACAGATCTCTAGCATTTGTTAGTCATATGTACTCGATTACACAGAAAGGCTATAAGAATCTTGGTTTAATATCCAGAAACAGTAAAGATTTTACCTGTGAGACATTTAAATTGCTTTTTTGTGCTTATGTGAGATCTGGTCTAGAGTATGCTAGTGTGGTCTGGTCACCATTTTACCCGGTACGCATAGATGGTATTGAGGGTGTACAGAACAGGTTTCTGCATTCTTATGCCTATAAAAATGAATATTCATTTTTTAGGTTACCACATTGATTATGAATACATTTGCAGTACTTTAAATATTACTTCCTTACAGTCAAGACGCTTTTATTTGGATATGTGCTTTTTGTTTTCCCTTTTAGTAGGTGACATAGATTGCGAATATCTCTTATCAAAATTAAATTTTAATACACGTCATCGAACACGTAGCAAGGAACTTTTCTGTATACATTTTCATGCTACCAGCTATGTCATGCATTGTCGAGACTACAACGTAAGTTTAATATGAACGATTTTAGTATCAATATTTCAAAATCTAGATTTAAAACTGAAGTTAAGCGCGGATTAAAGTAATGGATATTTAATGTTGTGTTTTTGTTTTGTCTATAATATGATATTGCTTGTTATATTTTTAGGGTAATAATTTTCCACTGACTTTTGTTAGGGTTGTGATTTAAAATGTATTTTTGTATTATATTTGCATTATTTATGTACAAAATTTAGTTTAGGTATTAAGAATTTTTGTAAATTTCTGTATTTATAAATGGAGCTATTTTATAAATAAATAGAGGTTTGCAAATTAGGGTAACGATATGTTTTATCGCATCACCTACTTTACCCAACCTCTACTACACCCTACTTTAAATCAACTCTCTCTCTCTCTCTCTCTCTTATTTGAGAAAATTGAAAGTAACAATAAAGGAGACCTAAGTAATATTAATAAAGTATAGTAAGCCATAGGTTAAACCATGGATTAATACGCCTTATTTAAAGTGGAAAACAGTTACTTTTTCTTTACCTCTTTTTTTTTGTATAATAATATAATTATATCATTCAGACAGAACCTACAGTTTGTAGATACTGAACTTATCATCACAGCACACCCTGTGGTCACCCAAATTACTAACGTGGACGTTGGAAATTTTTGGCCACAGGTGGATGTGACAAAATTATTACAAGTGGCTTTACAAAAATTGTGTACACCTTAAATGAAATATTTGACAGTTGCAGTTGACACCAAATTCTGAACATCTCTTATAACAATAGACATTTTTACAAAAATTGGTGTATTCCTTTTAGGGTCTAAAACCGCCTAGAACGACACCAAAAGTGTTCCTTTTAATTGCAGTCTATTGTATTTTTGACAGTTTTGACGTTCTTGACACTTCAAGAACGGTTTCGGGCAGTTCTAGAGCATAAAAGGAATACACCAAATAGTAAATACTAAGTCTAAAAACAAAAACCCTTCTTTTAAGTAAGATATCCGGCATACTTAGCCGCGGTAAGGAGGGCGGTATCATTCTTGGCTGAGCTAAGTTCCTATTTTAAAAAGGTACCATCATCTAAGCAGCCGACTTTAAATTAGCTAAGATTTGATGTAAAAGGAAAGCAACTTATATTACATTGAAGATATGTTCTGTATTGGTTTGGCGGATTCATTTAATTGATGGTATTTATTTTATAAAGAAAAACAACCCAAAGATCAAGAAATAATTGAATAAAAATAAAAAAAATAAAAGTTAACTGTTATTTAGGTTTAAAATTTAAACTTTAGTTTCAGGATATTCTAAAAAATCGCTTGACACTAAATGTCAATTTTTTTGTTCTCTCATAGTGTCATAGTGACATACATAACTGGTGCTGGTGTATTTATTATTTATAATAGAAAAAGGTGATGAGTTAGTTGATTTTGAGTTTTCTTGCAGACACTTTAGCATCAAGTAAAGGTAACATGTGTTATTTAAATTAATAAACTAATTAATTTTGGCGTGTACCCAAATAAATGCAATTAAATAATATTACTTGTTTGGAGTAATATCACTTTACCTCATATAAGGTATCGTTTATGTAAATTTACAAATACTTTTTAGACAACTTTAGTAAAAGTCAGTTGTAATTTTGTCACATCCGACTGTGGCAAAAAATAACTCGCGTCCAACGTTGTAAATTTACAAAATATTTTTACCGTATAACGTTCCTTAATTTGGCTATACCTACAAGGAAACTATCCCAGGTATCCCTCGCCGATTTTTGATGAAACTGCAATATGTTGTCGTACATTAAACAGCATGAGACACGTATTTTTTGTCGGCCAATAAACATTTTTTTTTTAATATCTTGGAAACAAATGAAAAGAGGCTGATAAAGATTTTAATAAATAAAGTAATGGTTTTGATTTGGTAGTTATCTCAATTCGTTTTTAAAACATTTGAAAAAAATAACAATTTTGATAGTAAATTTTAGGGGTGTAAGTACTATGTATACCCTGTTTCGTTGCAAGAGATAGTAATAAATCATTTAATTTTATGGCAATTCGCTTTCTGTGTTAGTCCGAGTATAAATATTTTTCTTCAATTCTACCTGTAATGTACTGATAAGGCATCATAATTTTAGGCCGGCAGACTCCGCTCTAATATTCGTCAACCTCTTGGGTCAAATACAAAGGAATAACAGATGTTTACCCGTATTTACGTGGGAATAATGTGATAAAAACCTTGACAGTGGCGGTGCGCTTGAGTTTATTTTTGGAAACTTACCCTTTTTAAACAGTTTAGGTAAAATGAAAATCTTGTTTCTTTTATATGTGTAAAAAAATTATTTTAAAATTTATAGTATATCAGTATTGTACAGTTGGTATAATTATAGTTAATAATAACCATTTTATTAATAAAATAATACACATTACAAATGCATAGTCAAAAAATAATTATTTGAAATATAATCTATACCTAATTAAATATGCTACATAATCTACATCTAATTATTTACATTCTTCCATGTCTGACGTACTATCACTACTTGAGTCATATGAGTCTACTTGTATAATTAGAGGTTTAACAGTTGTATCTACTATTATATCCAAAGACCACATTTTATTTTCTACTTCTAATACATGTTCGACACATTTTTTCCAGTTTTCTGGGGAAGCATTAGATATGGCAATTTGAAATAGTTTTTTTTATGTCTACTAGTTTAAACCTAGTATTATTTCTGGCTACTTCACTTGTGCCCATATAAGTTCTATGGGGTTTAGTTCGCAGTGATAAGGTGGCAGCCGATATACAGTTATATTTTGTTTCTTAGCTATTTCATCAATTACAAAACGTGTGTACTTAGCTTTATTTGTGGCGACTTCACATTCTACTAGCTGCAACAACTCTAGTTTAACACTATCTGTAGGATGTTCAATATTTTGCTGCATCAACCAGGATTGAATGTCTTTTTAAGCCAGCTTAAATTTGGAACACGATCTACTTTTTTGAAGTGGTAACTTGCATTATCCATTACAATAATCGAACCCTCTGGTATTAAGTCGATCATCCGCGAAAACCATTCTTCAAATACATCAGCATTCATATCTTCGTGATAATCTCCTGTTTTTGGACTCAAACATTAAAAGACCTCCATCCACAAAACCATTCTCGTTTCCAATATGAGTAATAATTAGTCTACGCCCCTTTCCAGATGGAGGTTTTAAACCCGTAGAAAGTCCTTCATTAAATGCCTGGCGAGCAGTTGTTATATTCCCATCTTGCCAATATTTTTTAATGGTATGTCCTTCATTTATCCAAGTATCATCTAGATAATATATTGTCTTTCCTTCAGTACGAGCTTTTTTATTTTTCTCAAATAATCTCTCCTCCAATGGACAATTTCTCCATTCTCTATTAATAAAGATTTTCTTTGGAATTTTTTCCACTGAAAATTTAGACCTTTAAGATTTTCCAAAGTTTAACTCTACTTATTTCCGGCACGTGTGGATGATTTTTCGCAGATTGAAACATGACATCTAAAGTAGGGATTTTTTTGGTAAAATAACTATGTACAATTCGTTGTTTTACAATACTGTAATACTTTGAACAATACTCTAACAATTTATAACCACTCAGTTGCACATACGGAAAGATACTAAAATATATATAAAATTTTTAATCCTTATTTAACGCAATTCGGTGTATTTCTACCTGTTCTTTGCACAGAGACTGGTGCGCCTATGGTTTACAACCTTCTAACCGTCCCGAGACATTTTTATTGCTCTCTTGCAAAAAAATAGAGTATAGTATATTTTTACATAAAAATTAACTCTCACTGGACTTTTTACGAAAAAGCACACATTTTAATCCTTCCGGCGCCCCTTTTTCTTTGCATGCGGCGCCCCTTTTTCTTTAGCTTACGGCACCACTTTTTCTTAACCGCCCTGAGCGGTCCCACAACCGCGCCCTACCCTAACGCCGCTACTCGATCTGTGCTAAACTGTCGCGTACGTAATTTTCAAGGTTAGACGATCTGAAAGAATATCCGAAAGGTAATTTAAGACATATTTGAAGTGACACAAACAATCTATGGTCATTCGACCTTCAGATGAGCGTATCCGAGAATCGTGTTCGATTGTCCGTAGTAGGATGTTACTTTTAATCTGTCGGTTGGACCCGATTTCTGAAGGTTTATAATATGTTTGACGTAACATCCGATCTAATTTCGGATCGGTTGTGCTTACAAAAACCTGTAATTAGCCGACCTTTGGTTAATTGTATCCGAGAATCGTGTCCGATTAAAGTAGGATGGTGCGACCGGCCTAGAGCATAGGGAAAAATTGAGCAACAAAAACAAAAAAATTCTTACAAAAAAAATCATTTTGGTGGTAAGAAAACGTAATGGAAATATATAGATTTTCGTCCGATCGGAGAAAAAAGAAACTGGTACCTTGGACAGAAATTTTAAATTTATACGTTTAAGAAAACAAATATGAAGTTCTAATTTCAAACAAAATAACTTGTTACGTCTTAGATATAGATGCCGAAGTCGCTATAGCTTATCCGTTAACCCACTTGACAATTCGCTTATAATTGTCTCACTTTTCCCTCACATAAAACAATATACTTTTCAGCGCAATCATCAATAGGAACGAAAGTCCAATTAAAAACAACTCTTACAAATGCATTATTATTTTTAGATCTCTTCAAGTTAGCTTTTAAATTTAAAAAAAAAAAACAATTGGTTTTACTTTAATTTACATAAAACATTTTTCTATGTAAGCTTTTAACAATCATTTAGCGAAGCGTTAAATGAAGATTATGCAAATTTACTTAAATCTTATTTTCTCTTTTCAGGTATGAATTTGAAGCGACGTGCATTCAATTTGCATGTATTTATGCATTTATTCGAGAAGTCTTGCTAGTTGGTCATGACCTATCCTAAACGAGATAACAAGAATAATTATTATTGCAGTTATAAAATTATGGTAAGATAGAAATATGACTTTATTTAATTTACTTTAAATTTTAACGTACACCATGAATATGAATTTAAATACAGGGTCCGGCAAAATGTATTACCTATTTTGTTTCTTTAATATAAAAAAATGTATCAGTATTCACTATGGCGATATTTTTATTTGGAAAAGTAGGCTTTGGAGAGTTTATTAAAATTGTTGACAGTTGTCAAAATGCCGCGTTGGTTAACAGAACATCGCATTTTTGTGTCGAAAAATTTATTGAATATAATTCCATTATAGCCGTTCAAAGGTGTTTTCGACGTCAATTTAATGACCGACAGTGTCCGCAGCGGAAGACCATTACAGTTTGGATTCGTAAATGGAGGACAGGAGGATCCGTTTTAGACAAGAAGTCAAGTGGGCGGCCAAGATCTGCCTGCAATGCACTGAACGAAGACAGGAGTTAGAAATGCAATTATCGCTAGTCCCAAAAAATCTGTTGTTAAACATGCTACTGTTTTAAATTTATCTGAGCGAAGTACACGAAGAATGTTAAAAAAATGAATTTTCACCCATACAAGATCGCAATTGTTCAAGAAATAAATCATCAGGATAAGATTAATAGACTTGAGTTCTGTCGCCTTCTTCGTACCAATTATCAAGGTATTGAAAACAATATTATGTTTATGAGCGATGAGGCCCACTTTTATTTAAACGGAGATGTAAATAAACAGAATTGTCGTTACTGGGCTCAAGAGAATCCACGCGAAATTCATCAGCGTCCATTACATTGTCCCAAAGTTACTGTATGGTGCGCCATCTCCTCGTCTAGGATAATCGGACCTTATTTTTGAGGAAAATGGTCAGACAGTAACAGTTACTGCCGCACGCTATGTTCAAATGTTGCAGATATTCTTCTTACCGCAAATTCAAAATGAAATTGGACATTACTGGTTTCAACAGGATGGCGCAACAAGCCATACGGCAAGAATAAGCATGGATATTTTGCGACAATCCTTTCCAAACAGACTGATTTCTAAGAATGGTACCATTCCTTGGCCAGCAAGATCGCCCGACCTTTCAGCACCAGATTATTTTCTCTGGGGCTATTTAAAACATAAAGTGTTTGCCAATAAACCTAGAAATATAAGGGAGCTAAAAACAAATATTGCCTATGAAATCCACGCTATTTCTAGGCAAGTTCTTCAAAATGTAATGAGAAAATTTATGAACCAGTTAGAAGAATGTATTGAAGAGGGTGGCGGTCATTTGCGGCACACCATATTCAAAGCATAATAAACTCCCATCTTGTCTACAAAAAACGTCCTGTTGAACATTTTCGCCAGAAGAACCGTTCTCGAATAATCAAGCTATATATATATATATATATATATATATATATATATATATATATATATATATATATATATATATATATATATATATATATATATATATATATATAATTAATTAATTATATTTTATTAACCTTTTTATTTTGAAATTTTTTAACTAAAAAAATAACATAGTTGTTTTAGGTCTTCTAACGTTTTTACCTAAAATCATACTTTTAAAGTAGTTTAAAGTTAGTTACAATTTAAGTTAAAGGAAAAATTAAATTATTGTTTTCTTTCTTGTTGAACCAATTTATTTTACTTAGTGGAACAAATTGATAAATTACATAATCGAAAATCATAATTTTATTAATCTTATCGCCTATAATATTTATATTTCATGATATATTCAAACCTATTCTCGGTTAATAGCTCTTTGCTATACGAAAACGTGGATTTACTTATTCTAAAACAGTAACTCGTTTTCGTTTAAAAAATAACTCTTAACCGAAAATAAGATCTAAAAATAAAATGAAATTTGAATATTTTAAGCAATAGGATTGATAAAATTATTATTTTTAATAATGTAATTTATAAATTTCTTTTTCTTTCACTTAAATTGTTAATAACTTTTAAAGAATGACATAAAGAAAAAACGTTAAAAGACCTATTTTGCAGAGCATTAAATGTCCTTTAAGAATCTATGTTTTCTATTATTTATTTTTTTAGTTACAAAATTCCAGAATAAAAAGGTAATTCTTAAAAATATATTATTGTTTAAAGCTTGATTATTTGAAAACGGTTCGTCTGGCAAAAATTTTCAATAAGACGTTTTTGTAGGCAATTTAATTTTTCAATAGTTAGGCAGCTTTGACGCAAAAATGAAAGTACAAATAAAAATCTAAATTAAAGGAGAGAGACCTCTAAATATTAATTGTAAGGCCTCAAACCTTTACGATATTTTCTGTTTGTCACTCTGGTCTTGTAACTTATTGACAACGCTACAGATTATCGACTTAACGGCCGAATCTATTTTAGTTGTATAATCTGTCGTACAACTAGTTGCATAACTTAATATGTAGATAAGTTGAATCGGGATTTAACTCTTGTACCAAAATCTCATATGGGAAACTTTATTATTCATTTTTGGAATAAAAGGTATTCTTTATAAAAAGTTTTGCCATGGTCGAAAACCTAAAATGCAATTATTAGATATTAATTTTTTTAGTGGTATACGAGGTACCTCAAAAAAATATACATTTTGTTTAAGAGGAAACTAAAGTTATTTTTGATAATATTGATAAAAAATGTAAAGAAAAATGTTTAGAAAAACTTTTTATGCGATAACGATGAAAATTTAAATTTGTACATTAGTGAATACTTATTTCAGACTGCAATATCTTAACCAAGGTTAAGAACTGTTAAAAGATCGAAAAGTCACAGAAACGCTTAAAAAAGGAAAAACTTTGTAAATGAATGATTTTGCATATTTGTAAGTTATTTTTAATTCGAAACATTTTTTCCTTAATAATTATTTTCGATATTTTAGAAAATAAGGGTTACTTTCCTCCTAAACAAAATTCATATTTTTTTAGATATTTCGTATACCACTAAAAAAAATATCTAATGTATTTTGGGTTTTAGACCATGCAGAACTTTTATAAAGAATAACTCATTTTATAAAATTAATAAAAAAGTTTCACATATGTAGACAACTTAGAGCGGACACTCTGTATAGGTATATTGCGCATTTAGAGATATATTATGTAAGGGTTTTACAAGCATTAGTTTTTTTTGTAAATTAGGAACAAAACTTAACAATGATTCTAAAAATGGCATTGTTTTTTTGCAAAACCCCTTTAATTTTCTTTGTTGTAGTATGCAATATGTGTCCTTTAATATATAGTTTGTTCTATTTTTTTGTAATTACAGGCTGTAAGTTATCGATTTACTTTCTATTTAGTTATAAATCAATATAATATTTTATTTTTGATCATTGATTGCTAGTTGTAAATATTAAATAGTAACCTAATTGAAAAATTAATGGTACTTTTTGGTATCACTAGTTGCCCTTAGGTGACAGTCAATCATCATTAAGGTAGTACAATATATGCGCTCACCTGGGTGTGCCCATTGATATTATTTATTACAAAATGAACTGTTTGTTTTTACTGAACTACAAAATGCCCCAAGAACACAATTCTGGTAAGCAAAATTTTTGTCTTTTTGAGACAATAATAAATATTTTTATTAACAAATAACTTTCTCATTTTACCTTCAAGTCTAAAATTGGATAAAGTTATAATGGTGATTATTTTTTGACAGTATTAAGGTAATGATATATATTTTACTCAAAATTTATAAATTTAAAATTATATGCTTGTTTTCTCTTTAGTAATAAAATACAATTAAATTCATACCTGTGTTGAGAACATTTATTGACAAAAAAATCTATTATTTTTATTTAAAAAATCAAGTTAAAAAACAATTAAAAAAAAATAGAGAGGTCTTGGTAACCAGAGAATAGTTTAAGAAAAGATATTTTGTACATGATCAGGTTTTACGCCTTCCTGTTTCACCGGAAATGATCGGGTATTTTATTTTTAAATGGGATATCCTGTATATATTTTTTTTTAATTAAAAAAAAACTAAGAGGCCTCCAAACTTTTTTTTAGGTTTGTTGCCCTAGTTTAAAAAATAAACTACTACCATATCACTTTCATAACATAACTATATGCAGAATTTTTAAAGTGAATCTGACGATCTAAATCACTTATGCCGTTACTGGATCTTTTGTCACCCCGTGCGGAAAGAGAAATTGCCGCCCCTCCGAACTAATATCAGACGATGACGTAGTGATGTTCTTCTTAGATCGTTTAATATGTTGTTCTTTCTCCTCTTTCGGGTAAATCCTTGGCTGTCTGGCTGACAGTAGCGGTTGCCTTGGCGCCCAGCTGTGACCTTGACATTTAGAGCTGTAACTGATTTTTCAAAAAATGTAGACCTTGGTCATATATTATCGGTCTAAGTTTTATCAAAATATACCGATCGGTTCAGAAGTTAGAAGAGGGACGACTGTATAATAAGTAAAAAGCAATGATAGAAGTGTCTTAACAATAAAAAAAAATATGTTTGGTAAATCTATTTAAAGACAAGAAATTATAAATTAGGTTTTAAAATATTTTTAAAACCTTGGGTTGTATACCTGTACAGGTAGAATGCAAAATAATAAGGAAGGAGAACAACATATCAAAAATCAGCTGACCTAAAATTATTTTTCGAAATAGTTGCTACCTCCTATACTAAAAGAATTTTGTACTTTATTTTTTAAATAATGTTAAAGTCAACTTCAAATTGATGGGCGACATTGTCGTCTGACCATAAAGAAGATTTAAAACCAATGAATGAATTTTAATTTTTATTGCACAGAAGTGTACAAACAGTGAAGTTATTACCGCATAGAGACTAATCTCTGTTCGAAAGCCACGTTAACTGCAATAATAGTTTAAGATAAGGCGTACCTACTATTCCGTAGAAAACTGCCTGTATGTGCTGGTTGTTATCGCTTTATTTAACTTTATTATTATGGGTTTTATGTAGCTTCTTGTCTATCTCACACTCGTGCTGTATCATTAGGCTCTATTGTAAGGGTTTTGTTGTTTAACTTTTTATAGTTGTTTAATATTTTTACAACGCTAGGGCGATCTTTTGGCACTCTGAAATTTTAAAAAACTAACTTTTAACAGCGAAAATGTCAAAAATCACATGTAGGGTGTCATTGTAATCAGAAAGTCATATTCTATCGAATTAAAGCACCACCGATATCCATTTAAAATTTGAAAGTAAAAGTAATTTCCGATTACCGGAAGTAATAGAAAACAAGTGAATAGATCAACCAATTTACAACCATGTCAAATAGTGATATGCCAAATTGCTTCTGCCTAGGCAAATGCCTTCTGCCTCGGCAGGTAGTAGTTATTTAAAAATAACGTCCGTGGTGGCACTACCGCGTTGTCTAAAAGGTGCTGTAAAATGCAAAAACTGCATGTTTTCAGTGCTTGGATAACGTTGACGGAACACGACAATAATGGGTTAAACATCCAGTAACCCGGCACTCACGGTACACTGGTATTTAGGCATAAGCCTTTGTGAGATGTCATAAAGATAAAAAAAAATGCTGTACATTCATTTTTAATTGGTATTTACCTAGGCAAATGCTATTTGCCTTAGCAGTTTTAGACAAATGGAAATAGAAATATTTTAGAATAACCGGACGTTAACCTAGGCAAATGGCTTTTATATAAAAACTCATTTGCTTAGGCAAGAGCTCATTTGCCTAAAATAATCATTTGGCTGCGACATATGTATATACCCGGTATTTATAACGTATACATTTTCTATAGTGCCAATGGTTTAAACATAATAAATACTATGAACTGATACGCTGGTAATTAAACAAAATATTTCACACAATGTTATTTTGTTTATCCTAACTAACCTAATGTCAGCTTAAGGCAGTTCCAACGATATTTTCTGTTATAATCTGTTAATAGTGTTAAATCGTCTGTGACGGACGATTAAAATATCTTAAATATTTTGGAATTTCTCAATAAAATCAAATTTGTTTTGAATTAATTATCATTTTCTTTTCTCTTTGACATGCAAAAATATTATGTTTTGGCCCTATTTGATATCACACTAACGAATGACGCCGAGAAACTTATCACATTAGAACTAAGAAATTATTATTTATTTTGCTAAAGTGTAACTTTTATAATTTATACACTTTTCAACAAAATTATAACACTTGCTCGTTTTTGACCATAAGCATCAATACAAAAAATGCTATAATTTAAATTATCATATATCTTTTAATAGTTAAGTTATCAAGACAATTAAAAAGAAAATAATAGAAAAGGGTAAAGCTAGTAACCGTTAGTTATTTACTATTAACAATACATCCTCCAGGGTAATTAAACGTTTGTGAAAAAATGAATAATCTTTAATCACATACAGAGCAACATACAGAGCATGTTGTACTGTTAAAGGAAATAATCTCATTTGTAAATAAATTTTACCCTTATTTTTTCCTGTTATTTTATAATCACATATTTGATAACACCATTTTCACAGGGTGTCCGGGAAAATGTGGGGAGAGCGTCTCGCTTACGACGTATGGAACAGATGTAAAATAACACGACAAGTTCCTATAAAATTTTTCCGTTTAAGCCCCCTCTGCGGAGATATGATCCCCTAAAGGGGCAGCTAGAAATCGATTTTTCGTGAATAACTTTTAAAGCGCTCTGTATAATTTGATAATATTTTAAGTACGATGCATACTAGTAAAGACCTCTTAAAATAGTGCCCTTAAACTTATGTCGCTTCTTTAGTTTGCCAGGGACGGACTAGTTTTCGCACATTATTGATAATATTTTTACGCCCTGTATGGTGAGACACAAAATATGTTTTTGGGTAGTTTAAACCTTTTGCTAAAAAAGGTACTCCTGTTTGACATCGATAAAATGAGCCGTTTTCGAGTAGAAAAATTATTTTAACAATAAGAGTTTATTTTTGTTTAATAATACAATATTTACATTTTCGATGTAATTTGTAATTTTTGATTCAGTATTGAAGTTCCTCTCATGTAGCAGGTCAGGGACTTGTTGCAAATGTTGTTAAAATAATTTTTACTCCTTTTTTAGCAAAAGGTTTAACTACCCAAAAACATATTTTTTGTGTCTTCACCATACAGGGCGTAAAAAAACATCATCAGCCAATGTTGCGAAAAGCGAGTGCGTCCCCTAGCAAACTAAAGAAGCTTTGACATAAGTTTCAAAGAGCACCATTTTGAGAGGTCTTTGCTAGTATGCATCGTACTAAAATATTATCAAATTATCACAGAGCGCTTTAAAGAGGTTGTTCACGAAAAATCGATTTCTAGCTGCCCCCTTTAGGGGATCATATCTCACGGGGGCTTAAACGGAAAAAATTTTATGAAGGAACTTGTACACCATTATTACCTAAGTAGGATGTATTGTGAACCAGAAATAACAACGGGTATACCAGAGTTATACCTTTACCTTTTCCTTACATTTTTTGTTTTTATTTGTCTTGATACCTTAATTATTAAAAGAGATATGACCATTTAGATTAAAACATTTTTGTATTGAAGCTTATGGAAAAAATCCAGTATACGTAATAATTTTGTGAGGAAGAGTTTTTTTTTGGCTATAAGAGAAGTATTGTATTAGCAAAAAAATCACACTATAAGATTTTTGCAGACCTGCTGTAGTCCCTAGATTTTGAAAAATTTTCCATTTTCTCTTGATTTGAGTCTTTTGGTGCATAGCATAACTTCTCAAATGGAATAAGATTATAATTTTTAATATTATATAGTGTATGTGTACTTAAGGGTTGCCCATTTCTGTCAACAATGTTCAAGTTCCAAGGTGGTGTGAAAATGAAGGTTTGTTGTGTGAATGCGATAACTATAAGATTTTTTACTAACAAACTGGGTATAACTATTTGGTGTTTACGTCTACAAAGGTTAAAAAGCAAGAGGTTAAACCCAAAGTTTTATGTAATTTTAGTGTGTTTATGTGTTTTAAAAATAATATATATATATATATATATTTCAACTTTTTGTTTGTTTAGACATTTTTTAAAGTTTATTTTGCAGTAACCTTGTAGAAAAACAAGTTTTTAGGTTTTAGGTCAATACCTGAATAGACAATGTTATCCTGCAAAAATGGCACAGTGTGTTAAAAAAATATTTTTTCCAATATCCTATTATTTTGGGTTATGTCACATACCTTAATTCAACAGTTTTTCGAACTAAACCACAGTAACCGTCTGAAACTAGATATTTAGGCCTTTATAAGCATTATAATATGGGAACAATTCGCTAGATAACTGTTTAAAATATCCGCAAAAGCGCACTGGCTGTAAATTATCATGGCTTTGACAAGTTAAAAATCTTAGTACCTTTAAATAAAATAGGTATTTTATAGGCTAATCAAAATTAATATTAAGTAGCAGCCGTTTCAACCGCTAATAAAACAGCTTAACTTTCGACTGGGGTCATTCATTTAAAAAAATGTAAGTAATAACGACAGTTTTGGCATTATTCATTCTTTTGACGGCTAATTAATAATTTTTATCAAAACTTATGTTTAAACCGTAGGTTAAACCCTATTTGACGTCGCTTTAACACTTTTTAAAATGACATTAAAGAGGTTATCACATTACAAATAAAATTAACTCTATTTTATTAAACTGTAAAATATTAATTTTTATTGTTTCTGGGCTGTTCAATATTTTTAATTTTGAAGGTTTTCTACGTATTTATTTTAGTAAGCTAACCCCTTAATATCTTAGTTCCATTACTCTTTAAATTTTACATAACAAATTTGAATTTTGGTTTCAAAATGTAAAATCTTCATTTATGCTTCTTAATACAACAATGAGATAAATGCCCTAAAAGTTTTATATTTCGCTGAATTTAAATGAATTGATTTTTAAGTCATGCTGTCTACATCCAGAACAAATGTTGAAACCAAAAAAATGCATGACATTTAATGTATAGGTTCTTAATTTATTTTTTATTAGATATAATAGAACAATCTGGTTTTGGAGACTTGAAACTAGCCTCCTCATTTATACAATTGTTTTTAATTTTGAGGTCAAGAGGTTTTTTTATTTTATTTTTTATGTCTAATTAATAAAGAATAAAGAAAAAAAACTATTTATTGCCTAAATTCGGACATCCGACGAAAAAACACCAAATGTAAATAAGCTTATAATACATATACACATCATAGATAACCTACATTTAGATCCGCAGTGGCAAGAAGCATTTTTGGATTTTTACTACCTCGCGCAGTGAGTGGACGAACATGCGAATCTTAAAGCCGTTGCAAAATACAAACACCGGTACCCCGTACCCTTCGTCCGCGGTCTGACCGTAACGCTCATTAGCTACCGTACTTCGACCAGAAAACCAGGACGCCGTCAACAGATTCTTTCCTATAATGCGGATAGTTTATTTGGGGCCGGGTGCGTTTACCCTCAACTGGCTTGCGCACAAACCGGTTTTTTCGCCCATGAAATGTAACTTTTGTTTCGCGCAGGTTATAACATTGGCAATCCATCAAGATCAGTGATACACATTCAGTGTTTTTCCGTTGGACGGCAGAGTTTGGGTGTAATCTTAAAGTACATTAAATTTTACACCCTTTTTTACTCGCAGGTCCTATAAATTTGTTTACTTTTAATTAATAAAAACTAGGTTTTTTTTTAATTTACACCACTGCCCTTATATTTAGAACAATGTCTAAAAAATATTTATAATTTTTAGGTTAAAAAACTAAGGAAACCGTATATTAAACTATTACCAAATTAAGGTACTTTATTAAAATAAATTAAATAATCCCTACTTCCTACATAAATTTTATAGGAACAAAACTATTATGTAAACTAAACACATATTTTTTAATGCCTATATTATCAGTGATGGCAAACCAATGGCACGTGTGTCAATAATGGCCCGCGTCCCAATAATGGCACAATATTTTGAGCACGGCAGTAATAATAATAAAAATCTACAAAGAAAAAATGTAAAGTAGATTTTTTTTTATGACGAGTGAACGTGAGTTATTCCTACGTCAACATTCTTTGATAGCACGTCTAACTTCATTAAATATTTCTCTCAAAAAATGGCACGTTGCGTTGATTAATAAAGGTTTGCCATACCTGTCCTACATGATGCCCTTACAATTCATACATTATAGGGCTTTGATAAGGGAATATATTCACACAACTATCACATCGTCTTGGCGCCGTAGGCTACTCCTTCTGCCGATTCTCCAGTCCGCATCGACTCCTGCTGACGATTTACCGGCGAGCCGGCATTCGTCGACCAAATCGCGTTGCGGAGAGCGTTCCTGCTGAACGGCAGCAGAGCGTGGTCATTCTTTTACGTTTTTGATTTGCTGTTTTGCGTTTTTTTTCGGAAGGATTCGAGTAAAAAGTGACAGTTTTGGTGAATTTTCCATATGGATTATTTTTGTTTACGGCCATGGGGATTTTTTTATTATTAAATTGGCTATAGTTTTTTTTTGTTTTGCTTTTTTTTTGGATTTATTTTGATGGTGGTTTTTATGGTTGGATACTAATCGTATAAGGTAAGTAACTACACTTTTAAATATCCAAATGATAAAGGCCAATCTTTACATTATATGAATATTTTTAACATCTACGACACTTATTGCTAGTACATAAATAAGATTTTTAATGTTATAATGGTCATGTATTGTGGAATATATTGTCAGACCCTTCATTAAAAACGAATTTACCAAAAAATGGGGTTTAAAATAAAAATTAATTACCTAATTTGAAACCTGTTGTAGAACCTTTGTGACTCATAAGCAAGTTATAAAATTTTGAAGTCATAATTTACTTGTTGTTTTGAAATTACATCACTATAGTTTTAATTTTAACTTATTGGTAATTGGTACTAAGTTGTATAAATCTAGTATGGCAAGTGATATGATTTAAACTAAACATGCATAAGCAAAACAACCTAAAATAAATTTATCTCAGTTGTCTTTAGATCTTGTGTAACTGGTGCGTTTTGTGCATTAAATTATGAAACATCGCAATTTTTAATAAATAAATTTTTTGTGCCCAATTTACGCAAAAAATAAATAAACAAGATAATCCTCTAGTTCAAATTAAGTCAAAATTTAAACTATTTTATACTATTGTTTATTTTTTTTACATGGAAATTTTTAATTGATTATGAATTTTACTTAATACGAAGTAACCACAAAACCCACGGAGTCCAGTGATTAAGGTTTGCCTGGATATTATGCAGTGTGTTTTTTAATTTTGATAAAATGTAGGGTTTTTTAGACGAAATTAAGCAAAAAGGTTTTTATAAACATATGTCCTACACGTATTAGAATTTAAAGTACAGGGTGGTAAAGTTTTATAAAAAAAAATCAATAAATTTAATACCCTTGTGGATCTTTTCTGAATAATCGGTACGTTCTTTTTATGCACACTCTGTAGGCATTGGCCAATACAGAGTATTTAATATTCTAAAAGAGTAAACGGTTTTTCTAGTGATAAGACATATATTTGGATTTTTTTAATTAGCATATTTGGTTTTTTGATCTTTTTTACATGATATAACAATTGTTAGCATTGCTACATCGCTAAAATTTATTTTTTTAATTTCATAATAATAATTAAATCCAACATCGAAAAACTTACCATCCACGGTACCTACTAGGTACTTGGAAATTATACACCATTTATGTTTTTATTGTTTGAGTTAAAGGTTTAAAAAACTGGGAAAAAATAAAAATAAATCTCGTAGGTCTTACTTTAATTTTCGTCACATCGAGTTGTTTTTTTACACTTACATGATATAGCATACAATGCAAAATTTAGCAAAGGACAGTACAGTCATGGGGAGCCGTTAAATTTGACCGCGGCTTTACAAGTATAAAATATAGATTTTGTTGCTTGCTTATCAAATAAACATGTTAAAAATTTAAATATTATGGTAAAATATGTTGTTTATACGCCTGTATATCATAAATTTACAGATAAAAAAATAATGTTTAAAAAATAATGGTAAACAGAATATTTAAAAAGTGTATAAATATCAAATATCTACTTATGTCTAGCAAAATTGTTTTTAAACTGGACGTTTTTGTTATTGATATTTTAAGTCTATAAATATGAAATTTGCAAACTAGTTTCAATTATGCAAATATTATTAGGCAACCAACTTCTTTTAATACTGACCCATACTACCATTATTAACTGTAGATAAGGTAAAAGGTTTTTAAGACATAATATAATTATTTCAAACTTTAAAAACTTTTTTTCTAGATTTTAAAATTTTTATCTTTTTCCAAACTTTTGGACTTAATACTTGTTTTAAATATTAGGAAATTTCCCGCTTAATTGTAATCTGCAATGAGCAGAGCACTTTTAACAGTTTTAAAGATAAAACCAGAAAAAAATTTCATGTAATCATAATTTAAACGTACAACACCAGAATTAAAGGGTCACCACCAACGGAGCAAACTATCTTGTCAATTATTAAGCCATATTACCATATCCCAAGGACAATGAAATTGTTCTACGAACAACTATTCAGTTATTTAAGTGGCTGATTACATACATACTTTATTTTTGTTTTTTTCGATGTCTCACTGTTAAATCCACAACGATCTTTAAACACCAGTAATTTAAATTTATTAATATACAGTGTGTCCCAAATTGGTGATGGATGTATTGGGATCTCGGAAACCATAGGAGATAGAGAAACGGTTAAATGGGGAAAGTTTTAGGCAATTTTATGAGTAACATCATGCCGCTTACATAGTGAGTCTGGCTGTTCAGGTTTTTGAGATATTTTCAAAAAACTGAAATGTTGCATTTTTGAAAATAGGCTGTAACTTTTTTATTTATCAAAATTTTTGAAATCTGTGAAAACATTTTCAAAGCAACTTTTTATGTAGAATACACCTGTGTGGTCAATTTTTTTCGCCGCGTTTCAGTTTTCTGGAGCCATCATCAGCTTTCTTTTTTCTTATGGCGGCCATATTGGATTTTTACATCATCGTTTAAAGCAAAAAATTACAAATTCAGTGATGTATCACACTTTGCTAAAAAAATATAATTTAAGCGATGAAAAGAGAAAGAAAGAAATCTTGATAAAACAGGCAACGTTGCATAAAAAAACACTCGAAAAAACAACACGGAATAGAACTTAAACGCATAGAGGTTAAAATTAAATCGAATAAAACATATTGGTAAACCTATTTTGTTTTCGTACCATAGATCTCCATCAGCAATTATCGAAACCATAAAATACAATAAACCCTTGAAAGTCAACAGCTAAATCCCTAATTAATATTTTGAAAGACAAATGCCATCACAGATACATCAAATTTTTAACAAAATAGAAATTAATAAGCGACAATTCGGTTCTTTTTTAACGCAACCATTCGTTTTTTTAAAAATTATTAAGTGATACATATTATCCTAAAATATCTAGTGGCCTAGGTATAACAATTGCCAGTTTCCACGAAACATAACAATATTCTGGCTTCATGTCAAACTAAGTTTTAAAGTGTACCTGTCGCGATGGCTGCACATTATTCTAATGAAGAAAAACTTGATATGCTTCAATGTTATTTTGCGAGCCAGAGAAACGCAAACAATGCTTTGGATAGATATTTTGAAGATTATCCCGAAAGGCACCAACCTAATTTGCAATATTTCCCAAAGCTTGTAAGAAATTTATTAAATTTTGGAAGTTTCGAAAAACCCCGACCAAAGAATTATGTAAAGGAAAATGAGGAACGTGATAATAATATTCGCCAATATTTTAATGAGAACCCAACAAATTCAACAAGGACAGCCGACAGAGAAATACATATTCCAAAATCTACAGTTCATAGGGTTTTAAAAAAGAACAAATATCACCCATACAAACCCACAATAGTTCAAGGCTTACAAGAAGGTGATTATCCTAGGAGAGTGACATTTTCGAACTGGTACGTAAACAAATGCCGTGAAAATCCCAATTTTTATACCAATGTTATATGGACCGACGAGACAAGATTTAATAACTGTGGCGTATTTAATCGGCATAATAACCATCATTGGACGACAGAAAATCCAGAGTTACGAAACCAGCGAAGGCTTCAAATAAGATTCGGATTTAATGTATGGTGTGGCATTTTTGGTAAGAAAATATTTTCTTGAAATCTTTTCTCAACGTCTTACATAAATCAAGATAGTGATTTTTAAAATCCTACCAATACCTACTTGATAACCAGATAGTTATTGATTAACAATTAATTAATTAATTAATTGATAATAATTATTGTCAAAGGTATACCTACTTAAGTAAATTCGTCTTTTAGGAAATCGACTTATCGGCCCATTCATATTTGATGAGACCCTCACTGGTGCAAGGTACCTTCAGATGCTTCAGAACCAAATAATTCCGGCTATTAGGGCAATTATTCCAGCAGAACAATTAAACAGGGTTTGGTTTCAGCAAGATGGCTGTCCGGCCCACAATTCCAGGGAAGTGCAATTATTTTTAAATACTGTATTTGGCGAAAGAATTATTTCTAATACTGGCCCTGTACATTGGCCTGCCCGGTCTCCAGACATTACCCCTTTAGATTTTTATCTATGGGGGTATGCTAAAAACGAGGTTTACGAATTTGATCCTCCCGAAAGTAGAGAAGTACTTGAACAGAGAACGAGGGATGTATTAGGCACGATCAATCGTAATACGTTAAATCGCGTATCAAGAACGGTTTTTACAAAATGTCAAAAGTGTATTAATAAAAACGGCCAGCATTTTTAACATTAATGTGTTAAATATTTAATTTTTAAGTTTAAAGTTTCTTTGCGTTGTGTATCATTGTTTTTGACGTTCATTAATAAAAACCTATTATAAAAAGATTCTCTTGATTTACCAATATGTTTTATTCGATTTAATTTTAACCTCTATGCGTTTAAGTTCTATTCCGTGTTGTTTTTTCGAGTGTTTTTTTATGCAACGTTGCCTGTTTTATCAATATTTCTTTCTTTCTCTTTTCATCGCTTAAATTATATTTTTTAGCAAATTGTGATACATCACTGAATTTGTAATTTTTTGCTTTAAACGATGATGTAAAAATCCAATATGGCCGCCATAAGAAAAAGAAAGCTGATGATGGCTCCAGAAAACTGAAACGCGGCGAAAAAATTGACCACACAGGTGTATTCCACATAAAAGTTGCTTTGAAAATGTTTTCACAGATTTCAAAAATTTTGATAAATAAAAAGTTACAGCCTATTTTCAAAATGCAACATTTCAGTTTTTGAAAATATCTCAAAAACCTGAACAGCCAGACTCACTATGTAAGCGGCATGATGTTACTCATAAAATTGCCTAAAACTTTCCCCATTTAACCGTTTCTCTATCTCCTATGGTTTCCGAGATCCCAATACATCCATCACCAATTTGGGACACACTGTATACTATTGTTGCATGGGGACCAATAGTAACTGTATTAAACACGTCACTCTGAATTACTTGAGAATTATTTAAAAAATCAATAAATTGCAAAAATAATGACAATAGTTATCAGTTAGTAATTACTTTTATTTAAAATATAATAAAAAAATTATTAAAATAGTTCAAATTTTAAGTGTGTCCCAGGATAGGTGTTACAAGAGGACAAATAAACCAAAAATTTGGAAATCTTTATACGTCCTTTTGGAAAAACTGGTCTCATGATCCAAAACTAATAAATACAAAATTTTACTTCGATTTGTAATAACACGGCGAGTTATAACTAAAAATATGAAAAATGACCAAGAGTAAAGTACCTTTATTTTTAAAAATATATAGAACAACTGTATAAGTAAATGTTGTAGTGAGTTAAATTTTATAATAAAATTTAAAGTGAAAACAAGTAAAAAAAAGTTATTTTTTTATTTTACGCATTCATACTTTAAGACTTGGCTTAAGTAAATGTTGTGGCAAATTTAATTTTACGTAAAAATATAAAGTTCAAGAGTAGTTTAAGTAAAAAAGTTTTTAAAATAGTTTGGCCTAAATTTTGCTATTGATCCTTATTTAAGTAGTTATGCGTAAAGTAAAAAATGAAAAAATCATTGTTTTCTACTTTTCATGCTTTAACTCTCAATTTTGACTTAAAATTTAATTTTCTACAACATTTACTTATACGATTCTGATCCATTTTTAAAAATAAAAGAAGCTTACTTCTGGCCATTTTTTATATTTTTAGTTATTTTATATTTTTAGTTATAACTTACCCTGTATAGTGCCAATCGAAGTAATATTTTGTGTTTCTTTCTTTAAAATTAAAAAATTGTTAGTCCATTCGTCCTCTTTTAACACCTATCCTAGGACACACTGATATTTTTCTTAAATTTTAACGCCTTAAATCTCAGTAAGGAAGCAACTCCGGGCATAAGGAATCACACCTTGGAGTTTAATCCCATAGTTCTAGAAACACCCTGTATACAGTGTGTCTACTTAACTTCACACAATATAAATTTTTATTATTAATTTTGCGAATAAAAGTTATTCTTTATAAAACAAAATGCCTGGTCTTAAAACTAAAATGTAATCATCTTATATTAATATTTTTTAGTGGTATATAACACGATTTGCTTAAAAAGAAAGTACCGCTATTTTTGACAATATTGATAATTCTCGTAGGGAAAAGATATTAAAATAAAAAATAACTTTTGTTTAATATGAACCTTTAAATTGGGTTTAATTCAAAGAAACAAATTTTTCTTTAATGTGTTCTGCAAAATTGATAGAGTTTCTGTGATTTAACGCTGTTTTGACAGCAATATTATCAAAAATAACAGGTACTAGAGCTATATTTATAATAATAATAATAATAATAATAATTATTATTATTATTATTATTATTATTATCTTTTAACCTGTCTTAAAGCTGGAATGAATACCTTCCATTTGCAGAAAGTATTTTATTGTAAGTAAAACCAATTATAAGTGACCTAACAATTATGTTATATTTATATGTGGTCGTACTTACTATACATACATGTATTAATTATCGAGCCGAACAATAAAGCTTAAAAAAACTTGTCGGGCATACATTGTCATAATACTAATAAATGTGTTGTGTGTGTATGTGCGTAGTATTATTGTGTGGCGGTATCATGCTTTGATGAATAAAAATAATAAACACTATCAAAAATAAAATTTGCATAGGCATATCTGAAATAAATCTTGAAAGTTACCATAAATAGCAAGAAAAGGTTTTATTTGTTGAAGCCTTGAAATAATTAAATAGTATTTGATCCATCTACCAAAACATTTAGACACCTTTCTAAATACTAAATGAATAGAGATACCGATTTAACCACATTTTTTTTTATAAAATCATCTTGCCAAATTATATTTACAATAGATCCTTTTATGATACAACTATCAATTTAAGATTTGAACCTTTCCTTTACGTCATCGAATCATCAAGCGGAAGAATAAAATACAATTTTGCAGGATCACTTCATCAAGGAAGAGAAAATTCTTGCTATTAAAACTTAAGTTAATTAAGTAAAATGTAGGCGGATATCTTATATCAAAGCCGCTAAAGTAATTATTAGTTCTGGTTAGTATTATTTACAAAATTATTTTTTTACGAAATTTGGTAAGAATTTACCTGTTTGTCCCAAATATACTGTAATTTTTTGGATTTAAAATATTTATTTTTACACATTGTTTTGACTTAATCTCGGTAAAGTACCTTCATTTTACTTGAAAATTCACGTGTCAAAATATCTGTATTTTCAAAAAAGTCGGTAAGCTTTTGATATATTGACATTTGTACTTTCTGATGATGTAAATAAAATATTACCACGGTGAAATTTTTCAAAAATTTAATTTCCATAGGAAGAGTAGTTTTGCCGAAAATCAATAAAAACCGCATTTACTCTTAAAACTTACTCCCTTGCACTCTTCGACCTCAGATAGCCCGTAATTTATTTTTTCTTAATTTTTTTTTTTTTTTTTTGATGCAAAAATTATCAGCTCTGGTCTAATATAGATTTAAAAAAATCGGATCCTAGTTTTTTTGCATTTTTTGAGAACATTTACCATTGTAATGTATATTTTTTTACACCATTAGACCATTAGAAAGTAAAGAATTCTAGGAAAAAAAACCACTGACTTTTTGAAAATACCAATATTTTAACACGTGAATTTTCAATTAAAAATAAGAATGCTTTTCCGAGATTAAGTCAAAATAATGTAAAAAAATAAACAATGCAAACCAAAAAAAAAAAAAATACAGTGTATTTGGGACCTGTAAAGGTACGTTTTCACAAAATTTTGAGAAAATAATTTATTTTTTGTAAAAGAGAAATTTTAAAAAACGCGGTTCTTTGAATGTTTTACATAAATTTAAAGATTATGTAAAGAAAGCGTAAATACAAAAGTTTTAGATCTTGTTATTACCTACAACTTTGCCCTTTAACTTTTTTTCATAGGACTTGTAGTTTGGCCAAAAATTTAGATAAACCATATTTTACACTTAAACTCCCCCCTCCCCATTTCTGACCTTAAATCGCCAGTAATTTATCTTTCTTTAATTTTTGTTATATTTTATACCTTTTTCAGGGCCACTATATTTTTTTTTACTTTTTACTTCTTTTAAAGGTACGGCACTGGTTTAATATCCTCAAGTCCTTAATAAAATTGTATTAAACAAAAATGTATTCTGTAATTATTAATTAAGATGTCGCGCTTTCAAACCATCATTAGTCATTATCCAGTTTTTGCAAATAAATTAAAGTTTATAATTTACTTATGTTTTTACTTAACGTCAACACTATTTAAACCGGAGTTTGATGGCCTCTAATAATATTTATGCTTTCCAAATAGGGTTATTAGGTTTTGATGTACAATCTTCTCGATAACTTATTACCTAAGATTTTTTTATGCCATCTAATCTTTGACTTTACAGCTATAACAATTTGGGATAACTGCTTTAAAATATATTTTTTTAATTATTAACTTTTTACTTTACTGGATTAAAAAAAACGGTAATGTATCTTTGTACATAATATATCTACTTTTTAATTACTTGTGTTTTTTTCTTGTTACTGTTTCTTTAAGTTGTATTATTTTGTAGTCTAGTATTGCAATTTTTATTCTGGTGTGATTTACTGCCTTCTTGTCTTTTGGACTGCTGCTATGACAGCAAGCACTCAGTAGAGGAGAAGGTCCGAATATGGGCCATTTGTGGATTATGGGCCCATAAAAATCTCGCACAATACGTGGTGCCATCGCCTAATGAAAAGCTACACTACTTAAGGTCGGGCCTTACATAACTGCAACGAGCTGGTGGCCGTGCGTTTCCCTGGTGAAATGTAGGAGGATGCGGTGCAAAAAGCTTTGTATTTAATTAAACTGGAGTAATATGAGTTAATTATTTCACGCTTTACCCAACACCTAATCGTAAAAGAAATCTTTACAAATCAAGTAACACAGTTTTAAGGTTTTGCCACACATAACCACCGTTGTACCGTTCTAATCAAATGCAGTAGGCTTAATATTACCGCACCATGCCCGACCACATACCACACGCAAAATATAACAATGTTTTCATAAGCTTTACTTACATATTATTCACAAGATGTAATATATAAAATTAATTTTACATTTTTTAATACTTATTAAATCATTTTTTTTATTGTTTGTTTACAACAACTAACCTTAAGTCATTAACTCTTTATTTTTATACGTAATAAACTGAAATAAAAGATTACGCCCGATAAACTCAAAGGCTTGACTCGGGGAACATCGGCGCTATCGGGCTATCCGATCCACGTATGATTTCATTGACTAGGCATGTGTCAGACCGTACAATGCATCACCGTCGAAATTAAAAATTTAAAACAAAACGCATCGAGACACGGTCGTGCTACGGTGCGGGTCTTGTGGGGCATCGGTACGGTTATGTAAGACTTTTACGTATACTACACTTAAAGTTTGGATAAAAAGAAACAGAGATAAGTAGAAAAATCTGTTTAAGCTTAACAAAAATGCTTTTTAGATTTTTAAGGCATGAAAAGTGCTTTTAAATTTTTCCGAATTAATTTGCCTCACTTGCCTCTATCACCATAAAATCGGGCTCGGTGCAGTTATGTGGGGCTGGTGCGGTTATGTGTGGCCCGACCTTTACTCTTGATCGCGGCGAGTCGAGACGAATATATTTACGATTATTGTAAATAATTTTCTGTGGCTGGAAAACAACATTTTTTTAATTATAATTTACAGTCCAAGTTTTTGCATTTTAATAAGGTGGCTCCGTATTTCAAGCATTATTGTTACGATTTTAAATATGGTTTTTTAAAATTACAACTAAATTGACAAAATTATTTTTTTTACTTTTATTCTTCAACTTTATATTTTGACATAAAATTTAATTTTCTACAACATTTACTTATACAATTTTGTCCTATTTGTAAAAATAGAGGTACTTTACTCATAGTAATTTTACATATTTTTAGTTATAATTACTACCAATCGGAGTAAAATTTTCTATTTATCAGCTTCGGACCATGCGACCAGTTTTCCCAAAAGGACGTTTAAAAATTCAAAACATTTTGGTCCATTTGTTCCCTTGTAACTAGCCTGAGACACCATGTATACCTAACCATTTGTTAATAAATATTTATACTTGTATTGAAAAAAAGAAAACGTATTAAAACAAAATAGGGGCCCTTTCTCTTCTATTAGTACTAGTATTAGTACTACCACTATCTGTCACAGTAAAGTTCAAAAAAATGTATGTTTTCTAGTATTGTCGAATTGTATTTTATCCCTCTGATTCATAATCTTTTTCTCTATTTTCGCACGTGTTACGTTGGTGTGGTGACCTTTGCGCGAAACAAAAGTTACTTTTCATGAGCGAAAAATGTGTTTGTGCGCTTGAGTTACCAGTCATCCCCGAGGTTTGACGCGCGGACGTTAAACAGACTATCCGCATTATCAAGTACGGTAGCATATGACCGTCACGGTCAGACGCGGACGGGGGCACGGTTGTCGCCGGTGTTGGTATTCTGCATGTGCGCATGTTCGTACACCCCCAAATTGTTACTGGTCGAGGTCGTAAAAATCTAAAAATGCTTCTCGCCACTGCGGATCTAAATGTGGGTTATATATGGTGGTGACTAAGAGCACATGCTTGCGAAAGAAGAAAAGAGCTGACAAGTGACAAAAACTTGTTATATCTGAATTTTCCGGCTGCAGTTTTGCACATGTGTTTTTTTGTTCAAGTCTGTATATATTTTGCTATGGCTAAAAGCCAAAAAATATCCGTTCAAATGTGCTGGTAATTTGAAATCTGATGATTTTCGACGCTATTAATCCTATAGAAAAAAATAAATCTGCTATTTTTTTAGCATTTCTAATCTCTCACCTTAAAAAAATATACCGGTTAAGCTAAATAACATAACACATAGGCAATGTTGCTTGGTCATATAGTATTTTTTCTTTAATTTAGCGTCATATCACGTTTTGGATTAATTGAGTTTATAGTCAGTTAAACACTTGTAAATTCAGATTTTTGCTGTACAATTGTAACATTTGTTTCTCTGTCAGGAACTTTAAATGCTTTGGCAGCTCGCTTTTTTTTTTCTTGTATTTTGGTGTTCTGGTAGCTAAAAAATTAGGACCAAAAATAATAATTAAAAAATTCTACCAAAGTTTAGTAATAACACTGCACATATTTACTGCTTTATTTATTTCTACTAGCTCCACAATTGCTAAACCATTAATTACTAGATAATGTTACATGCTTATATGTAAAGTCTACCGCAAAATATTGGCTTATGTGACCACTTAGAGGGCGTCCATAAATTAGGTGAGGCGTTTTTTTAATTTAAGACCCCCTTAATAGATGTTATTTATTTGGGTACACGTCAGTTCAGAATTAAAAACCAAAAAGTCCAAAAAATTTTAAAATAAGTAACTAAAACACTAAAAGTCGACATTTCGGTGACAAGTCTGCCACTGTTGTCAAGATAAAATAAAATTAAAATAAAAATTTAAACAAATAACTATTATTTAGGTTTTAAAATTATAAAACTTTAGCTTTATGTTTAGGAGATTCTGGAAAGTCGTTTGAAAATATGTTTGTAAAAAACATATTTGACATTTAATGTTGGTCCAAAAAATGATACAGGATCACAGGATACATTTTTGTTGGGGGACCCGCACATATCCTTAATTTTTTCTTGTTTATAGCTGAAGAAGAAAATATTACGTGATATTTGCACAGACCCCCATACTTCCACTGTGAGAATCAGCTCGACCTCCTCCCCTTCTAAATTCCTGACGTAATTTATGGACGCTTCCTTACTGCAAGTTCAATAAGGATTTTGGTTAAAAACTATTAAAATATTTTAAAGAGTTGCAAGTTCTGCATTTTGTACCAACGCTGTTCTTTGTCATGCAATAGGGCCGAGTTTATAAATCAGAATTTAATTTAAGTATTAGTATTAGTATTAACACATTTTTTGGTAGCAATAATAATTAGCTTAATTAAAAAAATATGTAATGAAACTTGAATAAAATGGAGGTACCGGTTTTAACCTTTTTATGGCACATAAGCAATTAATATTTTTCCCTATTTTAGTCTTAAGTTTTGGATTCTTGAGAATTTTAAGGTCGTTTCTTAAGACCAGAAAATTAAATTTGAATTATAAACACTTCCATTTAAATGTGTGTTCTTAAATCTTGTGACTAATACTAATACTAATACTAAAATTAAATTTTGATTTATAAACCCGGCCTCCAGTTCCAGCGTCTAAGCCTATTAACAAAAATTAATAATTTGTTTTGCATGTATACCGGGTGACAACGAAATGTATATCAAGCAATTTATTTTCTTGAGTGCAACCGTATAGTTTTAAAATTTAGGGACGTTATATTGTATCACCGGATGCAAATTTAAGATATAATAGCATCTGTGTATTACTTCCGGTTTAACCGAAAGTAAAAAAGTTTGATATTTTAAAGGGAACACCCTGTATATTCTTTGAGACTTGAATTCTATAGTCATTTCTGATATAAAACCCCAACGTTTTGGAGAAAATGACGTTTGAAAATGTCAAACAACAGCACAATATGAAATTTTAGTGAAAACAGATAAACGTTATAAAAATTTAAAATGCTTCAAATAGTTTTTTAAAAGGCTTCACCTTTAGAGAATATTATAATACTATTTCTTGTTTAAAGTAGGGACCTTTTTTTTAATATTTTTGGTTTACAAAAACATGTATGAAAGAAGATAAATGGGGTAAATAAAGTAGTTTTTAGAATTTTAGAAATTAAAAAAATGCAATAAATAGGGGTGGGGACCTTTTTTTGGCTCTTCAAAGATTTTAAATCTCAAGTTTTATTCCCTTGTAGGGGTGGCAGAGTTGTAGCCGCCTCAGGCGGCACTTTTCCTAAGCTGACCCTTTCCTGATATAAAACCTATAATATACCTGAGTATGAGAAGGTCCGAACGACCTCACAATAAACATTTTCATGGATATTGTGTCGTCGTCTGGACCTTTCTAAACGCCGTTTTCTTTAAAACTATAAAAGATAGGTTATGGGTATATTATAGGTTTTATATCAGGAATAGGTGTTCATTTTTTCCCATAAAACTGCATATTGTGCTGTCGTTTAAACATTTTCAAACGCCATTTTCTCCATCCAAACCAAAAAGTTAGGTTATGGAAATATTTAAGGTTTTATGTCAGGAATGACTTATATAATTCAAACCCCAAAAAATATACAGGGTGTTCCATTTAAAATACCTAAGTTTATATCACTTCCGGTTAAATCGGAAGTAATACACAGATGGTATTATAATATCTAAAATTAGCATTCGGTTATACAATATAACGTCCCTAAATTTAAAAACTATACGGTCGCACTGAAGAAAATAAATTGCTGTATAGTAATTTTGTTGTCACCCAGTATAGTAAAAATTAAAATAGTGTTTACTTTTAATTAATTTTGGTCATCTCGCACTTTTATCCGCTTTACGACTTCTTGATAAATTTTACCTTAGTGTATAAAAAGAAAATAAATTCGCAACTAATGGCCAATAAATTAAAAAGAATTAGCAAATTTATTTCGCACCTTCCAGATGTTATAATAATTTAAAAGATTTATAAGACTGTAATTATTTTTAAAAGATGTTTAGGTAAATTAAACAAAATACAAAATAAGCGTTTTAATCGGCAGCTCGTAAATTTCTCGGCGTGTTATATTTTCGTAACTTAATGCGTTAATTAAAACGGTTTACTCATTCGATGTATTTTTAATTTAATTTCTAATTATAGGAAAACAGCAGGCTACAGTAAAAACCATTCGATTAGTAAAAAATGTTTTTTTACGACCGTTAAAAATATTCTGTTTTTTTTTACAGTTATCATAAAGATACATTATTCCATTTAAGTACACAAACTATTACAGGAAATAAAGCATTACCTTGCAATTCTTTTGTCCTGCATGGATTCACTGGATATTTTAACAAAAAAAGGTGGGAAATAGGCCACGGATCAACATCTATATCGAACCAAAGGACGCTAAAACCCTGGGAGATGAAATTTTTTAAATTACATTTTAACTACAGTACTTGATCAAATAAGTGATTAAAAAAAAGTTTAAGTAATTAATTTGTTTTTGGTAAACTAATATTTTTCAAGTTATTCGCAATTATAGGTAAAAAATATCTAATAAAAAATGAATATAGTATTGTTCCTCCACTCACGGTTCCCAACAGAGAAATTCGTGGTTCCGCGCGTATGCATTCTTATACGGTCCAACTGGACGGGCCCCGAACTTTGTTCGTTCTTTTATCCTCTAGAGTTGGAACCTGCTGCCCACGGAGGTCTTTTCTTTCCCCCAAATCTTCAAGTATTTAAGTCCCGTGTCAACAGACTCTTCTTACTTCGCTTAAGACACCCACGGTACGTTAATATTTAGGCTTTTAGCCTTCGTGGTTTGTTCAAAGGTAAAAAAAACAAACAACCTATACATTAAATGTAATTTATTCTTACTTATGTTTAAGCACTTTGTCATAGATGTAGTCATGGCCTAAAAGCAAATTATTTAAATTCAGCGCAGAAAAGTCCAGCTTTTGACTTTTAAAAAAATTATCTCTCTGTTGTATTAAAAATTTTAAATGGAGATTGTAAACTTTGAAACTAGGCACCTCAAATGTAGCTAACCAGAACTAACCAGACCAAGTAAATTCGTATGTTATATTTTTTCTACGAGCAATACGAATCGAGATACGGCGTCTTAATGGTAAACAAAATTTAATAGATTCAAAGTTTGAGTTATTCGCAATGAAAAATATTTAAAACCTCGTTCTTCGAAAAATTGTTACTTTTAACCGCAAAAAACTTGCAAAATATTAGTTTAACAAAAAAATATATGGAATATTTCTTACTTAAAAGCACATTTTTGATCTGTTCGATCTCTTTGAAAAGCACTTTTCGAAAAAAGGATTTGATTTGACCAACCTACCCATACCAATTTATTAATCTCCAAGGAATCCAAAAGTGTAAAAATATACAGGGTGTTCTTTTTAAAAATTCTAAACTTGAGTTATTTCCGTTTAAACCAGAAGTAACTTAAAAATGTGAAAAATATACGATCATTTTCCTCTTTCCATATTAATTACCTATAACATGGATGGCAAACCAAGGGCACGTTATTGATCACAAAATTTAGTTTGCACTACAAAAAAATGTGAAGAAGGTATTATATTTCCAATAATCACAAAGTCAAAATTATTTGATGACACGTTGACACGTAAAGGTTTACCATGCCTGTCCCATACCAAGTCTTTTTTGATATGTTTAATACTTTAGTAGTTATGGCTTGTCTAATAGATTCGTTGACAGCTAATATTTCCTTAAAATTTGTGAATGAAACCAATTCTAATTTTATGTTACTTTATTCATAAATATTATCTCTAAATATTCACACAGCTTAAATTTTGATTACTACTATTAATAATTATTTTGTTTATTAAAGTTCACCTTTGACTGTTGACCTCTGCTTATTTTTTTGACTCCGTACAGATTACCTTTAGACAATACCATAAATTCATTCAGATCTTCGCTGTAAAATACTATTAAAATAATTTGATCATGTTTTAGTTATTGATAAAAGCATGACATCATTTTGTATTAAACTATGATAGGCTATAAAAGAACTTACTTGATTATAGAGGGTGGGCCTTAACTGTATGAGTTTTAATATCCTTTAAAATAAATATTACAAAACATACACATATTTTATTGATATTATTTTGAACTACAAATTATGGAAATTTTTATGACTTGTCTAAGTGACGTCCCTCATGTTGCTGACATTCTTGAATCCGGAGTTGCATATTTTCAAAAACTTGGCGACAAGATGCTCGCGGAATGCGTTTATTTCTCGCACAATGTTGTGTTTAAGCTGCTTTAATGGGGTTAGATTATCTTTATAGACCCTTTTTTAACACGCTTTTATTAGCTTGGGTTGTAACTATCTATCTATCTATCTATCTATCTATCTATGTAACGGAATCTTTGAGCCTAATTTTTACCAACTTCCAGCGATTCAATTTCTTTAAAACTTTGCACACGTATCAAGGACCCATGACAATGCAATAATCTGCAAACAGTATCCCGTTATCCTGATTAGGATCGCCAGGATAAATAAATTCCTTTACAGATCCTAATACTACTCTTGACAAAATGGCGAAGGAATTTTTAGTGAATAAACTTGAGCATTTATTTTTAAAAAACTAATTGATATATCGAACTAAAAATGAAAAATAAATAATAGTTTAAAGAAACTAAAAAACACGCTTTTATATGCAACCGAGCTAAAAATTAGAAAATAATTTTTCATTACAAAGAGTTTGTCACTTCAGAGTAAAAAGCGTGGGGTGCATTTTACTATTTTTTTCATAACTTTTCCCTCATAGATATTTGCAAATAGAATAATTATAACATTTAATATATTAAGCACCCCACGCTTTTTACTCTGAAGTGACAAACTCTTTGTAATGAAAAATTATTTTCTAATTTTTAGCTCGGTTGCATATAAAAGCGTGTTTTTTAGTTTTTTTAAACTATTATTTATTTTTAATTCTACACTGTCACAGTATCCATTGATTTGTTAAAAGAAATGTTTCCTGGATGACTAATCTCACGAAGGGGTGATATTCAGTGGCTCCCTTGGAGCCTGGATCTTACTCCAAATGATTTTTTCTGTGAGGTTACTTAAAATCAAGGGTCTATAAAGATAATCCAACCACATTAGATCAGCCTTAAAAAAACATTACGCGAAAAATGGATTCAAAGTGTCAGCAACATGAGGAACATAATTTTGGGTTAGAATTTTTTTTAAATATTTGTACTTTAAAATAATAATAATTAAATATGTGTAAGTTTTGTAATGTTTGTTTTATTGCATGATTAAAACTGCCTATACAGTTAAGGCCCCTTCTGTATTAACTGCTTTAAAAGACTTCAGAAAGGATCTTTCATTACTGCCGATTATTTCCTTTTTCCGTTTAAATCGTAAATCTTATCAAACGAAGGCGTAATTTCAGGCAATAACAAACCCCTAATGTTAAAGATTTTCTAAATGTATGTATACTTGTATACCAATTTTAAAGCAATTCGTTTTTAATTTAGAATCGAATAAAGTATTTGTTACTGGTTTAGACTAATTATTTTATAAATACCATTGATACTTAATAGTACTGCAAACATTGTAGCTACTAATTAACCTACAGTATTGTCGAAATTTGTTCAAATATTTATACAGGATGTTACAAAATGTTAAAAACAATTTAAAAGCAGATTCTACATCAGAAAATATAAAGAATGGTTTATATAAACAAGGGTCTGCAAATATTTTTCGTTCTCAAGACACGGTCTTAAACTTTCCAAAAACTTTTAAAAAATGTAAAATACCAATTTTAGTTGTAAGGTTAGACTGGATATAAATCATATTTAAATTTATAATATTTATTGTTGTTGTTACATTATCGCTAATAAAAAAATATAAAACCCAATTTTTAAATCAAAAAGTTCCCACAATTCTTTAATGGTCTAAAATTATACAATTAAGTAATATTTTCGTTTAAACTAAACAAGATACAAAAAAACAAATTCTTATTTAATTAATCTAAAAAGGCATACAAATTTTATATGCATTTACACAGTCAGTGTCGTACCGTTGTTTGTTAAAAATATTCCTTGAGTTTCCGCTTATGACGCCACTGGACTTATTAAATGTGATTAAGTTAGTGATAAATTACCCCCTTAATACCATAAATAGCATTGCCAAATTAAAAACAAAATTAGGTTAAGGATATTAAAAAAAAACATTTTTTATTCAAGTGTAACACCCTGTATCTTAAGAACAAAAAATTGAACTTTTTATTTAGTTTCCATTCTTAGCAACTAAATGCTAGTACCGTGCTAAGTTTTAAATATTTAGCCCAATAAAATATTTTTTGTGAAAATAATAAATCACAGGTGAAAATATTTATAGATTTTATTTTAAAGGATAAATTAAACGATAAGGTACTACCGGTGTAAAATTATTGTTCAGAAAATTATGAAACTTAGCATACTGGTACTTTATAATAAGAATATCAACCAGTTAAATTTTTTAAGGTTTACAGAGAACTGAAAAAAAGTTATAAATATTATAAAATAATTGCTCTTAACATTGATCCTTATGGGGAAATCGCAGACTTTATTTTAATTAAAAAAACTGATGTTTAGAATTTAATAAAAGTTGTATCAACGGAAGAAAAACAATTCTGAACATTTTGGCTAATTAAAATCCGACCTTTAGAGATTTGATAGGAGTAATTAATAAATAATTAAGAAAAATATGCTATGTGAGCTGACATGTGGCAATGCCTCCGAAGGGTTATGATGCGCCCGAAAAAGTTTATCGAATACGGTATATGACATAAAAAAAATTGATGCCAGTCCAATACGTTTTGGGTTACAAGATCCAATGAGTGATAATAAATATCCGCAATAATTAGATAACATGTTTTTTCCTAGTGTTTTAAAGTAAACAATTCAACGACTATAATTCAATGTATCAATATTTACGTTAGTTTGACAGGTTAGGTGACAGAAAATATCCCTGTTTATCCGTAAATTTATGTGTTACTTGACCTTGTTTTACAAATTTGTTATAATTTTTTTCAGTGACTGTTTTGCCTTTTCAATGAAATATATTTTTGTTGATATGATAAGGGTGGTTTAGAAACATTATTAGTAAATAAACAAAACAATTAAAAACCAATAAATTGTTGAAAGATGTTTGTGTAGTAGATTTTATGCGTATAATTTCTATTGTTTTTCCGCAGCGTTGCCAAATGTAAATACCATGGTAGTCACATTACCTTAAGGCACTCATTTGACTCTTATGGTATCGGTAGAACTACCTTAAATAAACCGTAAAATATTTTAAGATTTTATTTTTCAGGTATTATGAAAATGTTAATAATACATTTGACAATACTAATCTACTAAGTTATTATTAAGAATTAATAACAGCTATTTTTGTGCCTCAAGCTACTTTTGGTATTTGATTAGAATTGTTCTTTATGGTATTTATAAGAAAATATACAGGTGTAACGCACTGTAGATTTCTCAATGTTATTTGTTAAGTTAATATTACAAATTACATAGTTTTTTGCATTTACACTATCTAATAGCAGTTGGAAATTACCTATTTGGAATTTGACTTACAGCTAAATAAATTTTGTCATATTAAACAGGTTAAAGTATAATGGAAACAGTTTATTACTGTTCGCTTATATGATAAATTTATTAAAGTTGTTTAAATAGTTTATGTAAATTAATTATTCCTTTTTTAGTTATATTTGCTCATTTACACTTAGTCTTAGTCATAGGCTTTTGCAAATTAATGATATTGAATTAATTGGTTGATTTCAACAACTGTATATGATAAAAGGGTACCATAGTGTATAGTGGACGTAATTTTCATCTTATGCCTGTGCCATAGGAGAAGGCTTAGAAAGAATAACCAATTATAATGATATGAATAAATATGAATAAATTTACCCTTCCCAACCACCAAAAATACAATTTGCGTAGTTATATCGGCATCTTTTATTAAAATTAATGATTTTTTAATATATCACATTTTCAAAATTGTTTAATATTTTGATGATGATACATAGAGACTGCACAGGTTGTTATGGGGAGGGCATATTTAACAGAGTGTTAGGAAAATAATATTCGTAATTTTGAGAGATGATTCGTTGCAATATTCTAAGCAAAAAATTTATAATAAGTTATGTCCGAAAATCAATCGTTTTTGAGAAATTGAAGTCGTAAATTATTTAATTTTCCCATACATTTGGCAACGTTGCAACACAACAGGGATACAAGCGTACGAGGACAGCAACCAATTCATCGAATTGTTATATTTTTTATTTGATAACGCTTTCAGTTCATTATATTTACTAAAAAATTACTACTTACCGATACGTGACTATATAAACCACCAATATCCACGATTATCAGTTACTTATTTAAAGGATGCGATATACAAAAAAGAGAAAAAAATACAACATTCGTAAATCACTTAAAGTTTCAGTTAATAGTAATCACAATACTCTCAAGTCTTCAGGAGTCTTCTACACCAGGAAAACGTTCTTTGTAAATGCGTCTAGCTTTTTCAGAACTGCAATAAGTCTCTCCGTAAATAAAAAGCAGATCAAACCCATATCGTGATAGGCGCGTACAAAAAACAACTCTTTTTACATTTTTTTAAATGCACGCACTGATACATTAATACAATATTTTAATTCAGGTAAACATTATAAATAATATATGCAAGAAGCTATCAAATCATTTTTTCCCGACGTCTGTTTTTATTTTTTCTTACCAATACCGCGTACGACTTTGCCAATTGTATAAGGGATTATGTTTTTCTTTGGAAAATTGTTTTTGTAGGCAAGAAAAATATTTTTTTAGGGACAGTTAATAAGTAAATATGATGTATAAATTAGGTTTTTGCTATTAGGCATATAATTTTAAATAATTAAGGTGCAAAATTAATTGATTTTATGACTAGAAATGGCTAATTTTCGAGCATATGTTATAAGGAACTTTTTGCTTAGAATAATGCAAGAAATCGCCTCTTGAAGTTACAAAAATTATTTCCCTAACACCCTGTATATTATGGATTTAAAGCAAGTTATTACCTAATGGGTTACGTTAAACAACATCAAGTGTTACTTTTTGTCTAGTTTTCAGATTTAGATCGTTGGTTATGTTCAAATTCAGAATCAAACATGTTTAGTCCGTTTTCCTTACAAGTTAATCCGAAATAATATATTATTTAATCCTAGTTTATTGCATATTTAACCAACATTGTAGATTAACATTATTTATGAATTTAGCCCAAAGTCTAGAAAAGCAATTAGGATGAAAGTAAGTCAAATATTTTAGGTTTTATGACAAATTAATGACCAGAATTGACTCATAATCTCAGGAATTTGCAAATTAGTTTTTAGTAGTGACGCATGAGACAGAATCCAAGAGGGTTTGGACTTGACACTATTTTTTTAATTGTATATTTTTGTTTTGGTTACAGTTTACAAATAAAGTTTAGGTTAGGAGACAAATATATTATTTTTTAATTTTACCATACAATAGGTAAAATATAAATTTAACTGTATATTAAGCGTTGCTGAGGGACTGTAAGAGACAAGCCATCCTATGATCTCGTTTCATGAACTCGAAAGAAAATGCATCTCCAATATTACCATATTTTATAAAAATTAACAAGAAACCTAAAAATTGAATGTAAGGCATTATTTCTTAAGTTACTTTGTTATGGATTTGGTCATGGCCTAAAAAATTATTTAAATAAATACAGCGCGGAAAAATACAGATATCTCAATTTGGTGTTAAATATGATAATAAGTCCGGGAGGTAGCAACGTCGGGAAAACAAAAATTGAAGACCTTGGTGCAAAAACCAGGTACCTAAGTCCAATTTTTATCAAATATTGCTTTTTCAGTATTTTAAGTATTTATATCATAGCGAGTCGTCTGGTGCTAAAATGTGGTAAGTACAACGCATCTTATGTAAAATAGCATTGGATTTCACTTTTCTGGTCAAGTATTGGTAGCATAAATCAGGTAAGTCCAGAACATACACCTGCTTCTTACATCGAGGTAGGGGCTTGTCTTGATTCAATAGTGTGATCATGTGGTTCTCGCGTAAAGTGACGTCATAGGCGCCGGGAGAGGGGTCCAAAGGGGTGCACTTGCATCACCCCTGACTATTAAAAATGTACGAAAAAGTACGTTTTTTTGGCATGTTTCTTAGCTGTTTAAAATATTTTGCACACCCCTGATTTTGTGTGGAATAAGCGCCCTGTTGTTTGAATTGGACAAAGTGTTAGTGAATTACAATCCACCTCCAAGGTAATCTAATCTAAGTGAAAACGTACAAGTAAATAATTTTTTTTCTTGAGCTCTACAATCTTTTGCACCCCCTAAAAGTCATCCTGCCAGCGCCCATGATTTCAATATAATGTTTGGGGCAAAAACCAGGTAAGTTCAAATTTTTAACAAAAAAATTAATAGTTTGGGTTCATATTTTTCTGTAATTACGTTTTTAATTACCTTTTTTATAGCCTAAAATAAAATGGTTTATTTCCCATATTTAATAAACAAAATATTTTTAATTTTCCAAAACTTTCTATAATGTGACTTACCTGGTTTTTGCACAGAAGTCTTTAATTTTAGGTTGGCTAATTTTTTGCCATGTTGTTTTCCCTCCTATTTTCGCTACATCCTTGGCTGTTTGGCTGGCGGTAGCGGTTTTGTTGGCGCCCAGCTGTGACCTTGACATTTAGAGCAGTCACTGATATGTTAAAAAATGTTGACCTTGGTCATATATTACCGTTCCAAGTTATATCAAAATATACCGAACGGTTCAGAAGTTAGAGGGGGCGACTGTATAATTAGCAATGATAAAAGTGTCTGGCAATAAAAAAATGCTTTGTAAACCTATCTAAAGACAAGAAATTAAAAATTAAGTTTCTTAAAATGTTTTCAAAACCTTGGATTATTACTTGTACAGGTAGGATGCAAACTAATAAACGTAACCACTACCGCCAGCCAAACAGCGCAGGGTCTATTCAGAAGAGGAAGGAGAACAACATATCAAAAAATCAGCTGAGCTAAAATTCTTTTTCGAAAACGTTGCTACCTCCTGTACTATATTTTATAAAAAAACACTTACTGCAAATTTTATCTTCGTAATCAAGTAGAAACTAAGGTTTAGTTACTTATCGTGTTAAAAAATAAGAAAAAAGGTACAACCGGTATGTTCTTGCGGTTACTTTAAACGGTTTTCTGTTATTTAATTCAATAATTACTTACTCATAAGAAATTTTGGAGTAAGATTTAACTGCTTAGTCATTAATTGGCGACTTTTTAAATTTGTTATTTTGAAATAGGTTTTCTTTCTGCTAACAAAAATTTAATAATAAACAGTCAAAAACGTATTGACCGTTATTATAAACTTTAATAATTATTAAGTTATAACTTTTAATAAATCATATTATTTTATGGTTTTTATCGTTGGATTGTCTTATACGTTTTAAAGTGTAGGTTTCTGTTTGTTTTGTCACATTTTTGTGTAAATTTTTGTTATTTAGTACTTTAAATTATTAAGGAAAAGTCACAATATTTAACAGTACTAATCGGTATCAGTGCTTTACGTCGAAAGCTTCTTATAGTCTCTGGGCCAGTAATAAAATAGACGTCATGATAATAACAGTTTTAAAACCTTTTAGGGGGAGCTCCTTTTGACGAGTCTACTACGAATATTCGTTCCATCATATATGAAAGCGGCGCTTTAACTCAACCTGTCAATGTCAAATTTTTGGGTGTCGGACTGGGTAAACGCGACACTTTTTTGTCGGACAAGTTTACTACAATGTTTTATATGCAATTTTTAAACATTGTGCCGAAAATAGTAAGAGTAACTTGAGTTAAAGCGGCATTTAAAAAACGATATAAAAGCCCTTAAAAATGACTTAAATTGTTCAAGCCAAGCCTAAAAATAAGTAGGTTTGACTTTACTGAAGCCGGTTTAAAACAGCATATAAACTATACAAGCGGAATTAATTACTGTCCAACTTCAGTTGGATGCTTACTTGAACGTCAACAGTGTCAGTCTTATAAATATATGAATTAAAAAACAGGTGAAAAAACTCACACGCTCACACCAACAACAGCACACAAAACGAATTAAAAAGTGAGGTTTGTTTTTCATTTGACGTCTACTGTGAAGTTGGATGCAAAACTACCGCATGCGTATGTTTTTTTTTGTTGAAGCCAGCTTCAACTATTTGATATAAACGTAGTCAGTGTTTGCAATTTCATTCAATCGCCTCAAACTAGGAAATAAATCAGGCATTAAACTAAGTGACGAGAAATGAGAAGATTTTAAGCATCAATAAATAACAATTATTTGCATATACCTTAGACCTTCAATGTTATTTAACCGTTTTAAAAACATAAACGTCAATTACTCGCGATGTAACTTACGCCTTCATAAAATAAACATTTGAAATTGCACGGTCGTTAGTTATAGACAAAACGAGATCTGTAAGCTAAAATATTCGCGGTTAGATAATAGGTGTAGTTGTTGTATATTATTAATATTTTGGGACTTGTCCAAGTCACCATAGTGCGGCTTTGTAAATACAGGAAATAACAAACGAGGAAAATAGTTTACATGCCTTAATTTTTTTTCCATGTTGGATCGTCCAGTCATCTGATTTTAAAATCAAATCTGGCAGGACCGACAAATTTTAGGTTAGATCAACCCTTAAAGTTTGTCGGTAAAGTTACTGGACACCCTATATAAACAATATTTATATTCTTTAAAAAATACAAATAAAATTATCCCCCCTCCTGGCAGATTTGATTTTAAAATCAGATGACTGGACTATCTGACATGAAAAAAAATTAAGCCATGTAAAGTAACCTTAAACCTATATATAATAAAAATAAAAAAATTAATCATATAACATGTGTTCAAAAATCCTACTGTTGGAATTGTCTTTTTGTTTAATCACTTTTAACCTATGTTAACTTTTTAACAATACACACGTTTTTGATACACACCCCTTTGCGTAAAGAAAAAAAACTGTTGGTGTCATCCGTTGGGAATTTACCGCAAATATTTTTAAAAAATTGTACGCCACTGCATTTTTCAAACAAAAAAATTGTTTTGGATTCCCGTTAGGTTTGATATAAATTTGATCTCCTGACTTTTTAATTCGATGTATGGTTTTCGCGTAAAAAATACCACTTCTAGGTATGGTCAAATTGCTTTGCTTTGCTTGTTATTGCATTACTGGCAGATATATCTTTAAAAATAGCTGATACAGTATGGTAGTCATGCTAAGAGTACTTTCTTTGCTTTACCAAATATGACGTAAATTAAAAGAGATTGGTCAGTATAGCAGTGGTTGCTATACTGACCAATCTCTCTCGAAGGAAATTAATTTTGTTTTATAAAATAGAAAAAGACGGTTATATTATATACTTACTTTTAAATTAAATATTAGGGATACTAAATAACCATGTCAAGAAATGGTTTGTATTTGTTAACGCAAAAACCCTAAATTTAATTAAACAAATAATGAATACATTAAAATTTAAAATTAAACAAGAATTTAATAAAGTATTTTTATTTTAGAATATGCAGTGACGAACAATACTAGTCAAAATTATTGGTTTTCCTATACGTTAAAAAATATTTTAATACTTAGAAGATTTAATTAATATCTTTTTTAAAGCGCTTTTCCGACAACTCTCGTTTTTAAAGTTGGTGACCATCATAACTTAAAAACTACTGCATCGATCTCTTTGAAATTTTTACCACTATTTCTTGGAATAATTTTCCAGGTAACGCTAAAGAGGTTTTCTTTTTAATTTTTTAATATTTTTAATTTCAATAAAAACAAATAGACTGCTTTTTTTAAACAATATTCTAGTATTACATTTTAATGTGCCATTGAACTTAATCAATAAATAATTAATATAACCTAAACCCCCCTCCTTAAAGTCAATTTCTTTTTGTTCTTTCGCACAACTTAATATGCGACCGTTCGGACATTTTGAATTGCTATTTTCTCGACAACCAACAAAGATGGGTATTTAACCTAATTAGGAATATTTTATAGAATTTAAATCAAATTTGAAAAACTGTACAGGGTGTTTTCATTAAAATATCACCGGAAGTGACCACTTGGTATGTCACTCACGCCGTGACAGTCACGGTATACGTTTATAATGTATTATTTTTTAAACTCATTTTTGCAGTAACTGTAAGATAACTTAAAACGATTTTTTAGATCTTATTTTAAAAATACATAATGCAAATGAGGGACCATAAATATTTATTAAAGATAATTATTAATTAATTGTATCACATAACCAGACTTAATTAGTGGTGTAACGGATTTTTACGACATTTTAATTTCCGATAAGGAACTCGAACATGCGATATCTTGCTTTGTGTTTATTATTAAACAGGTTGTAAAATTACTTAAGTCATTAATAAAAATCACGACAGCCGAACAAATTGTTACAATGGCATTTTTGCATTATTAATGCGTATGTTCTAGGAAGTACAATAGCCATAAAGGTTGAAGAAATTGAATGAACCAACATTATGATAAGCGGTACTGAATAGCTGTATTTGATGCTTTTAATGTATCGAAGTACTTTATGTCAAGATTAGCTTAGATCCGCTAGTTCTTTTTCACTTTGTTTTAGGAGAATACACTGACGTAACTGGCTATAATAAATAGGCGAAGGTGAATGGACTACCACCAAAAAAAAAAAAACAAAAAACCTACAGGACATTAAAAATTGAAGTAAAGATGCCCTTTTTCCGCATGGGATTTTTTACAGCGCAACCTAGAGAAAAATAATATTACTTAACTTAAGCCCAAGTAGAAAGTTCTTGCTTTAGGAATATCAGCTTAGGTGCTTGAAGCCGGCTACTCACTACGCGGTAGTTGCCAAGTACTTGGTAAGTAGCAAGTAGTGTATACGACGACTTCTTTACACTTGGCAAGTTACTTGCACTTCGCGAGCTGTAGCGGAAAACAATCACTAAGTCAAAGGAGCCAAGTACTTGACTTGGCAATTTATTTACCGGCGCTAAATTACCCGTTACTTGGCAAGTCGAATTGAAGGGCTGCTGGGAATAACTATCAAAGTCCGATTGACATAATTTGTCAGTATTTGCGTTTAAATATTTTAAGTCGAATATTGTTAGGCGGCACGTTGTTATGCCGTTGCTGTATCTTTAAACGTTTTTTTTTCGAGGACTTCGAACCTTTTTGGTGTAATTAGCAGTAGTGGTATTATATTGGGTACTAGCTATTTGATGGTGACATATGCAAAAGAGCTGAGCGCTAGTCGAGTGGCGCAGGTAGTAATCTTACTTCATATACAAAAAAGAAAAATACCTACCTATCTGTACTATTGTTAAAAGATGTAACCCACCACCTTTTACGTTTGCACTTCTTTTTCTATTTTTTATTAAAATACAATTACAACTGATTGTTACAAAAGCAGCTAAAACTGTCGTTTCACTTGCGTTCATCATTACTGGATACTGCTTTGTTTATGGCGTTGCTGCAAGGCAATTGCCAGCGTTCATCATTAAAAACTACTTGTTGTTTTTAAAATTTGCAATTCTCTAAGTAGAGGCGTAATGTAGATAGCTTACTTGGAACTCGCCAAGTAGAGCGTAATGAGTAGCCGGCTTAACTACTCATTACGCTCTACTTGGCGAGATTCAGTACTTCACCTGGACAAACGAAAACTTAAAACCCTTTCTCGGAGGTCAAGGTAAAACCAAATGGGGTTATATAACGGAGATCTAAACTGCAGATTATGTGGAGCAGCCACCAAAACAGTAGCCAACATTATATCTTGTGTGTAAGTGTAAGGCGTTGTGGATCAGAAAGTAAATACAATCTTCGGAGATTTTGAAGTGCTCACGGAAAAAAATATACAGCAAACCCTATACCGCCTTTTTCAAGGAACTAGGGTACTGGTGGCTGGCCCGGATCTAGGGGGAAGTTGGGAAGTCTGTCCCGTGACACCTTAAATGGGCGGCAAATTGAAGCATGGCAGACGTGTACAGTGTACAGGATGTGTGTACCAAAGTGGACGGTGGCCACTGGGAATTTGAGAACCGTAGGGAATAGCACGTCAATGAAATTAGGAAAGGGTTTGTTTCTAACATTGATAGAAAGTCGTGACAGTAAGAGGCGAGACTTTTTTGCTCTTCACTATTCATATCGAATAGTTGCCAATGATGGGAAGAAAAGGGTGCGATTTGAAAGGGCAGGGGACTTTTTGTTTTGCGCTTTAATTTTATTTACGGACACAAAATTTATTCTTTTCTTTACTTAAAAAGCCGAGTGAAGCTCCCGGGCTGACTAGAGGGAGTAAAATAATAAGGGAGTATGTTACAGTAAGCTTTTTGGGTGCTGTGATACTAAGACTGATGAAATATTTTACCCCGCCACATAGCGCCGACGTGGACGGAAACAGAATTCACGTCGTTTCAAGGGCTTGGCGAATGATTTGCCGGTGATTTAGAGCTTGTTGGTTTTTGGCGTCAAAGGGGCGCGCTAACAGGTTGCTTGGATAAAAATATTTTTTAAAATTCCCATATAGCTTGGGAAAATTGAATCTTTTGACTTTTTTTATTTGGTGTACGGTTTTCGCATAAATAAATAAAAACCATTTTATGGTTAAATATCTATTCAATAAAAGAATACTTAAATACCAGAGATGAGTTTTTACTGTAGAATTGAAAATTAGCGATACGAAATGACCATGCCGAGAAAGGGTTTCTATGTATTTACGCAAAAACCGTGCCGTATCAAATAAAGGAAAGCAGGAGATCCAATTTGTTTTGAACCAAATGGAAATTAAAAGAAATATTTAAAAAAACGCGGTGGCGTACCATTTGTTCCTTAAAAATATTTACCATATACCTTTCATGAACAACACTGGTGAATTTTTTTTTATGTTAAAAAATGTCTTTTGATGCGTAGGAGGCGCCCTTTAAATTATTTAAAAATATATGAATTGGTATAAAAGTTATAAAGAAAAAAATATTCAAAAAAAATTAACACCCCGTAGTTCAAAAACTAAGACATTTTAGACATATGTTTGTAAATTTTTTTTTATTATTTTTAATTGTAGAATCACCCCGTATAAAGAAATGTTTAACACTCCATTTTTAAGTCGTTTAAAAATGGTAATCTTTAACCTAATAAGTGCATTTAGGATGGGTAAATAATCATGTTCATTATCATGTTTGTAAAGGCTTTAAGATTGGGTAAAGTAATTAACACTTGGGGTATCTGCAGATGATTAAGTAAAATAGCTATTAAAAAAATTGTTATTGTGTGCTCATTATTATACCTGAGGCGCCATCAAGATCATTGACCTTTATTAAAATATTGATTCAATATCAAATTTCTAATTATTCTTAGTAACTTATCGTATGGTTTCCTGAAATACTATAAAGCACAAGGTACCGTGGGTTCCGGGATTGTAGATGTTTAATTTTTTTTTCAGTTTCGCCAACGTTGTCTAATCACATTTGTATTGTTTTTTATTGCACCTTTTAGATAGTGCAAAATTTATAGTTTCTCAATATGGGTTAGTCTTTAAATTATACCGATAGAGATTCTTTAGGCTTGTATGAACTAAAAACCTTTTGGAACATGCTTTTTATTTAAAAATCCAAAAGTTTAAATAAACGTTTACCTTCTAAACCCGGTTACTTCAAATTCTGACAAAATAATAGTTTTAATATGCCCATATTTAAATGCAACTTGTGAATTTTAATGTTTATGACATCCAAAAAGTTAAATCAAAAGAGTTAAATAGTTATTGTAAAAACCCAAAAGAAATTCAAATAAGTAACGAAAAAACTAAAAATCTACGTTTCGGTTCCACCGTCAAGATAAAATTAAAAAACAGGTGATGAGGCGCGCTTGTGGCGGCTTCGGTTGTATCGGCGAGCGTCGATCACCGGAGTTAAGCAGTGAAATGCGCGCCCATAATTTGGATGGGTGTCCGGCGACAGCGGTGTTTCGGGCAGCGGTACACGGTGTTCTGCTCGGGGATGCGGACCGAGCAACAACCATCCAAGTTATGGAATGAATGGTGTGTGAATGAGAAGGAGTAGGGGTCAAGGTACAATAAGCCTTCAGGCTGCAGTGCACCACCTAGGGGGCGGTCGTCGGACCTGGGTGGGATGACCCCGAAAGGGTGAAAAAAGAAGAAGAAGAAGAAACAGGTGATGAGTTAGTTGTTTTTGAGTTTTCCTGAAGACACTTTAGCATTAAGCAAAGCTAACCATGTGTTATTTAAATTAACAATAACATATATTAATGCTACATATTTATCTTTATTTAATAATATGTACGCACTTTCTTTAATTTTATGTTTTTTAGAACAAGATTCCTTTCCAAAAATACTTTCAAGCATTCCAGTTTATCCTGTGTTTGTTTTCAAATGCGTGATAAAAAAAAATTTAGATTTGTGAAATTCTGTGTTTTTGATGTGTTTTTTAACGTTGATTTTTTAGTTATCTAGTTACTTATTTTAATTTTTTGGGTTGTTTTTTTGGGTTTTTTTTTAAATTTGGTTTTAGAAAAAACAATAAGATTTGACATGTACCCAAATAAATCCAATCAATTAAATGAATCCGCCGAGACAACAAGAAAGTCAAATCAAAAGAGTTAATACATAAATCTATAATAATACCGGACAAATATTAAGTATTTTTTGTTTGTCCGGTCGCAAAACTTCTTAGAAACTAAGTTTGTTTTGACAAATGCGCTTTCATCTCCATCACAGCAATTACAGCGTAGTAACAAAAACTATTAAATACAAACACTTTCTTTGCAAAGATCGTATAATTTCACGGCCAACCAAGTGGAATTCGCATAATTGTGTATCTCAAACATGTGTAATTACTTTTCTAAAATATTTAAATTTTTTATATTAGCCTAATGTTTTTACCATGCTACACGAGTTTTCCATCTAGTTAAATGGCCATCATAGATAATTGTTTGTTTAAAATGTATTACACATTTAAAACATAGTTGGGTATGGTTTAAACGACTGTGCGAACACACAATACAACGATATATGTACACGTTCAGCCAAATAAAAACGTACTCATGTAAAGCGTGTTAATAAGACGGTCTAACGCGTTAAGGACACTATCACTAGATATTAGACAAAAATGCCATAAACATTTCGGATATGATATAGGATAACCAGCCGTGTTCGCTTTGATGTTACGTTACTGGCCTATATACATACCTTTTAATTTGGATGAACGTATGTCTGTTAACAACGAAATTACTATTCAGCATTTTATTTCCTTTAGTAAAAACATATAGTTTTTAAATTTGGGAATGTTAAGTTGTATAACTAGATGCCAATTTTAGATATCCTAGCACCTATGTATTACTTTCGGGTTAACTGGAAATTTTGATATTTTAAATGAAACACCCTGGATGTATTAAAGAATTTGAATTCTACAAGTCATAACTCATATAAAATCCTTCTTATATATCCATAACCTATGTCATTCCTGATACAATTTTTTTACATACCCATAACCTATCTTTTCTGGTTTTTAGAGAAAATGGCGTTTAAAAATGTCCGAAGGACCGCAGAATAAACAATTTCATGTATATTGTGCTGTCGATGTAGTCTGGACCTTTCTAAATGCTCTTTTTATAAAACTAAAAAGATAGGTTATAATTGTATTAAACATTTTGTGTCAGGAATGACTTTTAGATTTTAAATACTAAAAATAAACAAGGTGTTGCATTTAAAATGTCAAAGGTTTTTATCACTTCGGCCTAAACCGAAAGTAATACGCAGATGTTAATTTATCCAAAATTAGCATCTCGTGTCTCAGTATAACGTCTAAAATTTAAAAGGTATACGTTGTCACTTAAGGAAATAAAATTCTGAATAGTAATTTGTTTGTCACCCGGTGTACACTTACATGGGTTTGCTATAAGAAGTATTTACCAATGAAGTTTCAGGTAGTCCAACGGTCGATTCTACTTACTACAACCTGTCGTACAATCAGTTGCATAGTCTGTGAGCTGTTTTACGAATTGTTTTACCTACCAGTGATAAACATATTAAGACAGAAATTTAAAAAGCTGATTTTATAGCTATAATTTGTTTTGAATTTAATTAGAAACTTAATGATCAAACTTTCTTCCGTAGCTATTTATGCACACACCCCTTTAAAAATTATTAATGATTTTTCTAGACGAAATGATATCATTTTATAGATATGTCTATTTTTTATTTTACGATGTCTTAGGCATAAACAAACTCTCTAAATCATCTTTAATTTAGGCAAATAAAAATGAAAGTTTTAAATTAAGCTAATCATGGCTCTCGGTTCTTGACTCATTCTTTATTAGATTAGAGGAGGCCGATGGTCATTACTACTACGACAGTAAAAGTATACGTGAAAATACGTTTAAAAGTCATTGAACTTCTTACGAATTGTGTTTTACAGTAAAGTCTTGTTTTTGTTTTCGTTGTTAACACCGTTCTTTTTTTTTTATCCTAGAATTTGTATGACTATTTTTCCCAAAACTAACATTTTTATGTTCCTGTTCAATAACATAAAGTGTGTCTACGAAGTTGACGTCATATGGGAAACTTTTATTATTATTATTTTACGAAAAAAAAGTATTCTCTGTAAAAAGTTTTTTATGTTAGAAAACCTAAAATATAATATTGTACTACAAGTTTATCAAGAGTGTAGTACGTGTATAGTTGCTATTATCGATAATTATAATTGTTATAGGAAAAAATGTTTAGAATTGGAAATACCTTTTAAATATGCAATTCTTTATTTCAAACATCTTTTCTTTCTAACACTTTTTGTTTTTAGCAAAAATTACATTTTTGGCCATGCGGGGTATAGATTAGGTCTGGCAACCGAAACCGGTTTTCGGTTCACCGCGGTTTTGGCCAAAACCGAAAAGCGGTATTTGAAAACCGGTTTTCGAATACCGGTTAACCGGTTTCGAAAACCGGTTTTCGAATATCGGTTAACCGATTTTAAAGAAGCGGTTTTCAAATACCGGTTTTTTGAATAATCGGTTTTCGAGTACCGGTTTTTTTGGATAATCGGACCAAATCGAAAAGCGGTTCTTCGAATATCAATTAATAGGTTTTTAGTTGATTGATTGCGGTTTATATCTAAAAAAGAAAAACCGTTCATTTTGTAAAATCAGATATTGGTTGACAGATTATACAGGGTGGTTCATTTAACCTTAGAGAGGCAAATAACCAGAAAACAGCGCATTTTAGAAGAAAATGTTTTTAGTAAGAATTGTTTGAAATAAAGGGGCAAATTTAATGGTATTATTTTAAAGACCGTTTTCGGTTTTGGTTTTTAAAACCGATTTCGGTGTATCGGTTTTGAAAACCGTTTTCGGTTTTTCGGTTTTAAAAACCGGTTTTTAAATAATCGGTTAACCGGTTTTAACCGAAACCGGTTTTTTTAAAAACCGGTTAACCGGTTATGATTTTTCCGGTTTTTGCCAGCCCTAGTATAGATGACTGATGCCTGATGACTAATACAATTTGATATTTACTGGTTACATTTTAGGTTTTAGTGTTAATCACATTGACTAAGGGTACATTGTTATACTAAATCCGATTCAACCGATCGGATAAAACCTGATCCGACAAAAAGTTGCGATATACACGTTTCAGATTGAGTAAGGAATTTGATTGAACGCATTAGTCAATCCTGTTTTTCAAGTGATTTGAATTGAATTCAGTATGATCGGAGGTTATATTTGTACGATATTCACGGTTTTGGAAAAGGTTTGAAAAATGACTGTTAAGTAAAACAGCTGATGAAGTGTAGAAACGAAATAGTGGGAGATGAAGTAAGCTTAAATATTTGCTAAAACATTTTTATAGTGTTTCTTTAATGGCTTGCGTTATTATTTTGTCTTATTTTCTGAAATTAAATAAAATTAATGAAAAAAATACCACAAAAGTAAGGTTTGAAGTTTATTTTTATTTGTTTGCTCTCTTCGATATTGTATATATTTTTCTTTGTCAAATTTAGATGAATTTAGAACCGAATTATCTGCATCCGATAAATTTTAGGACGAAGGGCACAGTATTAGGTACAATGCGATCCGTCCAATCGGGTTCGATTTTTAGAATGTATACCCTTAGTCATTGAATGTCAGTGTAAACGTATTGAGCTGGAACGACCTGTGTAGAAAAACATGCGTATTTAAGGAAGCACATTTCATTTTAAAAAAGTATGCCTTTTAAAGTATTACCAAAAATAATCCTGAAATATAAATATTTCTTAAAGCTCCCGTTTAGTTCGTAAAAAATAATTCATTAACTTTTTTATTATAAACGATTTTTGCGAAAATAAAAAATACATACGATTCCTTGACAAGGTCATACCGCTATAATATGATTTAACAGTATTTAGTATGTAGACGTGGTAAGAGAACGTCTTTTTACTTAGTTATATCGCGTTATCACTCATATTGACCGATTTTTTTTCAGAAAATTTATTTTATTATAAAAAAATAAATAAGAAAGGTAAAATTAAATGCTGTATAATTACATATTGGCGACATGAAATTATCATGTCAGAAAATGGTACCCGTAACTGTACATCAAATAAATAAGTCAAATAATTAAATATATTTCAAACTTAACTTATTTTAGAAAAATTCAGTGGTTTACTATTTTTTTCTTAAATAATATATACCGTAGATCCCTTACTGACGACAATGCTAAAAATTTATTTTTCCTTCCACATCAAAAAATGTTGTTTAATGCATAGGGGTCGTTTCCCAAATTTCTTTAAGTTGTCTAAACAGGAATAAAAGTTATTTAAAAAAACAATACTTTTTCTTAAATTTTAACACCCAAGTAGTTCCAAAGGTAGGATCTTTGGGAGCTATATTCCTATGAAGTTTTTTTCTTATTTTTGTTGGAGAATCACCCCTTAAAGTTAGTGTAAGAATTACTGGACACTCTGTATAAAAGACATTTGTTAGTATTAAGTAAATAAAACAGCATTGCTTTTATGTTATTATTAGATCTTCCAATTAGGTAAATAATCTGGGTAAAAATGTTTATTAAAATGCCCTATACAAAACAACCTTGAATTAAGATTTTGGAAGGTGTTGCCTGGTTAGTTAAAGTTATGTCCAAATACCAACATAACGATATGAATTTGGCAACACCTCGGGCCCAGTAGTTGCCACGATGCTCAAGAATAGTTTAGAAGCTAGTGAGATTTAATGGTTACGAAAGCCACAAAACAACATTTCGACGAAATATTTGCAACTTGAACCTCTAATTTTCACATCAGCTGATATCGATGACTAATAGCCTGAATTCGTATCAATGACTTGAAAATTAAAAGCTTTCAAAGGCCAGCCAAAACATCCTGATCGAACTTAAAAGGTTTCATTTAAGATACGTATACAAATAACACAATTAATTCGAAAACAAATTACGCTGAAAAGTGGTGTATATGCTTTAAATTTTTTGATAGGTGTCTAAAATATGACGACTTTAAAAAATAATAAGGTTTAATTTAGACCAATTTTTTTGCGTAAAAATATGTTTTCTTTGATCGGACGGGAATCTACATTTTTCAAATACGTTTTTTAGCTCCAAAATGCATTATTTTTGTAGGGATAAGGCGTTGCTAGGCAATTTACTTTTTCGGCCATGGCCGGGAATATACACGAGCGAAGCTTAGAAGAAAACCATCCCTTGTCCCTTTGACGGAACTGCAATATGTTGTAGTATATCAAAAAATAAGAAACATGTAACTTCTAAGGGTAAAATGCTCCCAGAAATTCACCCTCAAATTTTTTTCAAATGTCTTAAAAAAATTAAAAAGACTGATAGAATTTTCGATAAATAAAATTATGGTTTTTACTTTGTTAGGTTATCTTAATTCGATTTTAAATAAAAATTAAAAAGAAAATTGATGGTATATTTTAGGGTTGCACTTCAACCCTTAGGGAATATCCTGCTAAAGAAACATGAGTTTTAGGGAATTTTCGAAGTGCCGTAAAAAAATTAATTTATATTTTTTTTTAAACTCATTTCTTTACATTACAAAAAAATGAATAAAAATAAAAAAAAAGGTGAAAATGTAAAAAATTAGCAGCTGATGAAGTGGGGTCTCAAAAAATTGGAACGTACCCATGCCCATGATTCCAACCCTTCTAGTAATCTAACAAAAAAAAATGAAAAAGAGATCATTAATCTAGAGTAATGTCGCTATGTCCGGAATTGCGAAAAGTTGAAAGAAAATATTTTTACCAAATTGGCGGCTTGCTTGTTGTACCACGTTTTATAACTTTTAATTTTTTAAAAAATAGTAAAACTTTAAAATTGAAGATGCCGCTGCTTCCGGACATAGACAAGTCCAAAAAATGTCAACTAAATCGATCAAGTAAAACTGGAGAAATCGTGGACACCATCCTGAAAAGGACAGCTTCGAAAAAAACGCTTTTAAAGTTTCGTGACAAGTTTTCCGCAGTCCAAGTCATGATATTTTAAACTTAAATTTATTTAATTTACTATTCCTGCTTCATTCTTCGGACCTTTCTTTACTTAAAAAAAATATTTACCGCGTTTTCTCTTCCAATCGAACGGCTTTGATGCGCTGGATGGTCGTATGTTAGAGCGGTCAATCCGGGAGTTGTTTGATTAGTTCTGACCGAGTCAGTTTGGACGTCGCGTCAGCAAAATACTCCGAAAATAATTTAAATTTTAAAAAATCTCTTTAATATTCTTAACTAGTGTACCTTTGAAAATATGAAAAAATAACCATGCACTTTTTAAATTTCTTCACCAAAATACTCCCTTAAAAGTGTTTATTGACCGATTTGAAAACATATTTGTTTTTTTTTTAATTTTATGTATTACAACATATTGTTGCAGTTTCTTTGTTAGAATTGTATGGCTATATTTCCAAAACTGTAAGAGGTAGACATATTAAATGTGGTAATTTTTTTAATATTCTTTAAAAACCTTTATAATGATAATAAAATCGGCAGGGTGTTTTATTTAAATAAAAGTTTAACATTAAAACTTATGGGAATGATTATATGTATATCCGCGCAAAACTATTACTATGGAAAATTCGATAAATGACATCTAGACTTTTTAAAGCTCTTTGATAGGTCTTTCGAAGGAATATATAAAGTGTTTTGTTTAAAAATATGCTCTTTTACTATGTATTTTAACAGGATTGTCAATTTTATTTTCTAATATTTAATCACAAAAATACTAGATCGCCAATTTAAACAATTTTGTATTTTGACTAATAACCAAGTTACTTATGCGGACACTTTATTTTTATGGTTCTGTATTGCCTAATATTTAGCTATTTAATTAATTTTTATTATTGTCGCAATTTTCCTGTGGTTAATAACTTTTTTATGCTAAATTTACAGACCTACATAAAATGTATTTATGACCGGCTCCTGGAAAATAGTTTCTAGACTCGTTTTAAAAACGCATTTTCCAGAGAACATTAACATCGTAAAGTATGTGTACCCGGAAAATATTAGTTGGTCTAACGTAATTAAAATTTAATGGCAACGGCTTTAAAATTGCCACTTGCAATGTTTGGGAATGTGTAGTGATATATTAAACCCGCTCATATTTTGTAAATAATTTAAATTTCTAATTTACATTTAAAAGTTTATCAAGTAAAATATTATTAACACCAAAAGTTGGTTTAAATTTAATGGTCTCTAAGTACATTTGTTTCTAATTTTTAAACATAATTAACTAAGTACAGTATGTTTGTCCTTGGATAGACATTAAAATGGACCAAAAATTTTAATGTTTAAGAAAGTCATGTATGATAAATTCTTTTGCTTTTTAAAAAACGAAAATCACGTTGTGATGTTGAGAAATATAGGTACTTTATTTTATACAGTAATTCCAAAATCTGCAATAACTAAAAAAATAATCAAATAAGCCTGCAATATCTTAAGCAAGGCTGCTAAACCCCAGGTCCGCGGGCCATACTATGGCAAGCCAACGAGTTTAACGATGGCCCGCTGGCGCAATTAAGTCCACTCCAATATTCAGTTGAAACTGAATAGGGCTGAACAGGGTCAGCTCGTATACCCTGGGACCAGGACTGAGGCGGTCCCATTCATTCCAGTTTTTTGGCGTGTACCCAACAAAAGACCATCCAACAGTTGAAACTTGTTAAACTGCAAAATTATGTTTTGGTAAAAACCTTTTATCGACAAAGTGTCTCTGAAACCCCAAAATTATTCAAAAGATTTCTACAGATTACTGTAAATTGGTACCAAAAAGACTTTCCAGCAATAACTGACCAGGCGTTACAGGTTAAGTACTTTTGGCTCAACATATGTTTGTAAAAAGGTTTTTCAGACCTTAATTATATAAAAAATAAATATCGCACATCATTAACTAAGCAACATGTTTGTGATTAATTGTTACCATCAACTTTGAATTTGTGGCCTAACATAGAAAAAATAAAACATAGAAATATAGCAAGAAGAGCCAGAAATTATATTGATTTTAACAACTTACCTTACATTTGGGAAGATAGATAGTTCCTAATTTCAATTTGGTTTATTTACTTAGATGCTCTTTGTTTTTTGCTAATAAATATGACTAACAAAGTAAACCATGTTTTTATTAATTAAATTTTTGTTGTCCTGAGAGTTTTTAAGTAAAATAGGAATTGTCAAAGGCTAGACCTAAATGCCTTAATTCTCTGTTTGGCCCGACTGTTAAGAAGGTTGAGTAGCCTTGATCTAAGTTTTATATAAAACTAGCTATGATTCCGGCTTCGCTCCGGGAGTTTATATGAGACCCAAATAACCGTTGTTCTAAATGAAGTTCAAATACACCGACAACAGATGGCGCCACTACACACTTACTTTCTAGATGATTCCAAAAATTTTCAGAACTTTGTGTCTCACTTTCAATTTGTGTCAGAATGAGTGATAATATTTTACATTTTTGCCACCCACAACCACCCACTTCCACCCACCCCGACCAAACTCCCTTACTCACAATGGGAGACCAAGGGGGTATTTGGCAACCCCGACGGAAGTTGATCGGAGTTGCGGATATTAGCGAAAAATCGTGGACACCTGGTATTACATTAGCATTTTATATAATATATTAGATTAGATTAACAAGATTTCTATTTTAGTATCATATTTTTTTATGCGCGTTTATACCTTTTCACGTAATTTACCTAGCTTTAATAACAGATGTAATTAATGTCATGCAAATTAATAATTATCCTTTGCGTATTTTTAATGAAAATATTATAAATATTTTTTTTAGTTTTACGAAATTTTCCAGTATAATTGGAGGCATTTCCCTAAAGAGGGGCCTATTGGTCGATAGGACTTTTTCCGGAGATCACTTAAAAATGAAGCGCTATGTTTTGACTATGGAATTCTGAAATTTTTGTAGCTTTGATTTGGCAACATTATGCGTATTTCGTTGACAGTTTCTCTGACATCCCTTTAATATAAAATGATATGTTTACAAACTCTTTACTTGAATTTTTCTGGAAACCAATATTTTGTCAATGTGCCTTTATTCAGAGAATGCCACAAATTATTTTTTATTAAATAATATATATATTTTTATAATTCTAATATGTATTTTTTTTTTTTTTGCAGTAGTGTACGCCAACGTCAAACGTACGGAATTCCCTATAATTGGTAAGAAAAAGCAGACTTCTTACGAACACGTGATTCTAAATGTAAATATAAGTCCCGTTACACCTAATGTGCGACCGACGCCGCAACAACTCGGCGGCAGAATACCGAACCACATAGCCCCACAAATGATTCTCGGTGATTCAGAGCTTGATGGTTTTTGCATCGAGCGCGCAAATAGATTGGTTTGTTTGGACGTATGTTTGGCAAATTGTTGCAAGTCTGGACGCGGTTTAAGACGAAGGACGCTCCATACGTCTAAAGGTTTGTTCCATTAAAGAATGTAAAGGTATGTACACATCAAAAAACAAACATCAGAAGAGCTATGGCACCACGGCGGCAATAGGGGTAGCTTCACTATCGTATTTTGCATATAGGAGAAATTTAAGGTCCGAAATCTGCAATTCTTATCGCCATCCCAACCCCTAGCCGTGAAATTTAGAATTTTAATGCCCTAAGTCACCACGTGCTAGATAGGGGTAACTAACCATCGATGACGTCATCACCTAAACTTAAAATTGAAACGACCTATAAATTAAAAAAGTCTCGCCGGACGCTGGGAGTCGAACCCATGACACCTGGCCACCTGCGTGAGAATCCACCATCATACCACTAGGCCATTGGGGATTTGATAATTAAAACGCCAAACAGAGGTATAATTGGGACCAGACGTCATCACCTATAAATTAAAAAAAGTCTCGCCGGAGCTGGGAGTCGAACCCATGACACCGGCCACCTGCGTGAGAATCCAGCGCCATATACCACTAGGCCATTGGGGATATGATAATTAAAACGCCAAACGAGGTATAATTGGGACCAAAGGTATTAGCATATAACAATGAATCAATGCACAGTTGCCAGACCTAACGCTAAATTTAGTTGAACACCTGCTGATAATGGCATAATTCAAACCGAAGCGGCAACGCTGCATACATAAAAATATATAGACAAAATGGTGAAGGTGAAAAATTAATAGGGCCTTAACCGACCGATTTTAGTTGTTCTTTCTGCTAATAATTTATTTTTATAAATCTACAAATATTAATACTAAAATTTTTAATAATTATGTTATTTGAGTGTAAATAGGGCCTTAACAGTTTTTAACGTATATCTTGGCTTCTAGTGGTTTGATTTTAGTCATTCTTTTTTAAAAAATTATTTTTAATAAATATATTAACACTAATTTTTAAATAAATATGTTATTTGAGAGTAAAAAGGGCCTTAACAGTTTTTAACGTATATTTCGGTTTCTAGTAAACCGATTTTAGTTGTTCTTTTTGCTAATAATTTAATTTTTATAAATCTACAAATATTAATACTAAAATTTTTAATAATTATGTTATTTGGGTGTAAATAGGGCCTTAACAGTTTTTAACGTATATCTTGGCTTCTAGTGGTTTGATTTTAGTCATTCTTTTTTAAACAATTATTTTTAATAAATATATTAACACTAATTTTTAAATAAATATGTTATTTGAGAGTAAAAAGGGCCTTAACAGTTTTTAACGTATATTTCGGTTTCTAGTAGATCGATTTTAGTTGTTCTTTTTGCTAATAATTTAATTTTTATAAATCTACAAATATTAATACTAAAATTTTTAATAATTATGTTATTTGAGTGTAAATAGGGCCTTAACAGTTTTTAACGTATATCTTGGCTTCTAGTGGTTTGATTTTAGTCATTATTCTTTTTTAAACAATTATTTTTATTAAATATATTAACACTAATTTTTAAATAAATATGTCATTTGAGAGTAAATAGGGCCTTAACAGTTTTTACGTATATCTTGGCTTCTAGTAGACCGATTTTAGTTGTTCTTTTTGCTAATAATTTAATTTTTATAAATCTACAAATATTAATACTAAAATTTTTAATAATTATGTTATTTGAGTGTAAATAGGACATTAACAGTTTTTACGTATATCTTGGCTTCTAGCGGTTTGATTTTAGTCATTCTTTTTTAAATAATTATTTTAAATAAATATATTAACACTAATTTTTAAATAAATATGTTATTTGAGTGTAAATAGGGCCTTAACAGTTTTTAACGTATATTAGAAATACAGGACTGTTTTTAGAAATACAGGGCTGTTTTTAGAAATACAGGGCTGTTTTTAGAAATACAGGGCTGTTTTTTAAAATACAGGGCTGTTTTTAGAAATACAGGGCTGTTTTTTTAAATACAGGGCTGTTTTTAGAAATACAGGGCTGTTTTTAGAAATACAGGGCTGTTTTTGAAAATACAGGGCTGTATTTGGAAATACAGGGCTGTTTTTAGAAATACAGGGCTGTTTTTGGAAATACAGGACTGTTTTTGGAAATACAGAGCTGTTTTTAACGCATGCGTAAGACCGTCAATAGGAGTGTAAACATGGCGGATTATGAAGATATGCGCCGAGCGCCACGTGCAGAGGTTGCGCTCCACGCCTTATGACATAACCTTAAACTTATATAGTTCTTACGCATGCGCGAAAAATGACGTCAACATAACCTAGAAATTCGGACACTGTTATGATTGAAACATAACCTAAAATTTATTAGGATAAGCCCTCGCCCCGCGTCTAACAATTAGGGCTCCGGGTCCTGCGCCTCCCCCACCTAAGCCCTGGGGCCCCACATCGTAGTCACAGTTATTACTGTTATTTAAATTAAATCGCTGTTATTTTATTAATAAACAGCTTATTACAGTATAATTATTTAAAAGACGGCAAATAACATGCTTTTTTAAAAAGTACGTTATTTGCCGTCTTTTAAATAATTATACTGTAATAAACTGTTTATTAATAAAATAACAGCGATTTAATTTAAAAGACAGCAAATAACAGTGATTTTATTTAAAAGCAGTAATTTGCCGTTTTAAATAATTATGCTGATAAACTGTTTATTAATAAAATAACAGCGATATAATTTAAAAAACGGCAAAGTGATTTTATTTAAAGCAGTAATTGCTGTTTTTAATAATACTAGTGTTTATTAATAAACAGTATACAGTATATATTTAAAAAACGGCAAAATTACTGCTTTTTAAATAAAATCACTGTTATTTGCTGTCTTTTAAATAATTATACTGTAATAAACTGTTTATTAATAAAAGTTAACAGCGATATTAATTTAAAAGACGGCAAAATTACAGTGATTTTATTTAAAAAGCAGTAATATTTGCTGTCTTTTAAATAATTATACTGTAATAAACTGTTTATTAATAAAATAACAGCGATATAATTTAAAAAACGGCAAAATTACTGCTTTTAAATAAAATCACTGTTATTTGCTGTCTTTTAAATTAAATCGCTGTTATTTTATTAATAAACAGTTTATTACAGTATAATTATTTAAAAGACGGCAAAATTACTACTTTTAAATAAAATCACTGTTATTTGCCGTCTTTTAAATAATTATACTGTAATAAACTGTTTATTAATAAAATAACAGCGATTTATTTAAAAGACAGCAAATAACAGTGATTTTATGTGGGGCCCCAGGGCTTAGGTGGGGGAGGCGCAGGACCCGGAGCCCTAATTGTTAGACGCGGGGCGAGGGCTTATCCTAATAAATTTTAGGTTATGTTTCAATCATAACAGTGTCCGAATTTCTAGGTTATGTTGACGTCATTTTTCGCGCATGCGTAAGAACTATATAAGTTTAAGGTTATGTCATAAGGCGTGGAGCGCAACCTCTGCACGTGGCGCTCGGCGCATATCTTCATAATCCGCCATGTTTACACTCCTATTGACGGTCTTACGCATGCGTTAAAAAACAGCTCTGTATTTTCAAAAACAGTCCTGTATTTCCAAAAACAGCCCTGTATTTCTAAAAACAGCCCTGTATTTCCAAATACAGCCCTGTATTTTCAAAAACAGCCCTGTATTTCTAAAAACAGCCCTGTATTTCTAAAAAACAGCCCTGTATTTAAAAAACAGCCCTGTATTTCTAAAAAACAGCCCTGTATTTTCAAAAACAGCCCTGTATTTCTAAAAACAGCCCTGTATTTCTAAAAACAGCCCTGTATTTCTAAAAACAGTCCTGTATTTCTAATATACGTTAAAAACTGTTAAGGCCCTATTTACACTCAAATAACATATTTATTTAAAAATTAGTGTTAATATATTTATTTAAAATAATTATTTAAAAAAGAATGACTAAAATCAAACCGCTAGAAGCCAAGATATACGTAAAAACTGTTAATGTCCTATTTACACTCAAATAACATAATTATTAAAAATTTTAGTATTAATATTTGTAGATTTATAAAAATTAAATTATTAGCAAAAAGAACAACTAAAATCGGTCTACTAGAAGCCAAGATATACGTAAAAACTGTTAAGGCCCTATTTACTCTCAAATGACATATTTATTTAAAAATTAGTGTTAATATATTTAATAAAAATAATTGTTTAAAAAAGAATAATGACTAAATCAAACCGCTAGAAACACCAGATACGTGGAAACCCCTATTTACTCAGAGTATAGTATAAAGAATTTTAATATGAATTTATAAAAATTAAATTATTAACGAAAAGTTTAACTAAAATCATTCTACTCGAAAACCGAAATACGTTAAGCTGTTAAGGTTTTACTCTCAGATATTTATATTTATTTAAGAACAGTGATCAACTGTATTTATTAAGAAATAATTGTTTAAAGATGACCACTTTAAACCAGATATACGTTTAAAACTGTTAAGGTATTGAAATAGCTATATTAAAGAAATTTTTAGTATTATATTTGTATGAATTTATAAAAATTAGCAAAAAGAAAAGAACAACTAAATCGGTTTGCCTAGAAACCGAATACGATTAAAACTGTTAAAGGCTTCACCTTTCTCGAAATAACATATTTATTTAAGGTAGTGTTAATATATTTATTAAAAATAATTGTTTAAAAGGTGACTAAATCAAACCGCTAAGAAAACAAGACTCGGTCGGAATGTTTGCTTAGTTTAGCTTGTGCCGCGAAAGAGTGGAAATTCTATGTGATTATTATATTAAGACTTCTGGACTTATTTTTAAATGTCTATTAACGGTCTTGTTTTTTCTAAAGATTTAAAGATGGAATGGAATAATGAAAACTTCATCCATAACTGATCGAACTAGTCGAACAAGAGTGAACAAATATTTGATTGCGCTATGTAGACAGAAAAGCGAACATCAAACAAAAAAACACAGACGAACAAGGTAAACAAGAACGAATGTTTGTTCTTGTTTGTTTTTTTCGGTGTGTACATACCTTAATAACATTTCACATCCAGGAGCGTATTGCATGCCCGATGCAAACCTATTGTCATAAGTAGGCCGTAGGGCGCGTTCTACGTCTCGTGTAACCGGACTAAGCGTAACGGCCATTGGGATATTGTTACTCATACTCGTAAATAAAAAAAAAAAATGTTACTTTGCATCTTTGTGTTACAATTACTGCTAAAAGTAAAACCGATTAATAATTTTGCGTAATCCCAAAAATCGTTATTAAAAAAAAACAATTAAATCTATTTTTCTATCTGCTTTGTCTATTTTAATACCTTTTTTGACGTCATTCTGCCTCATATTACATTTTAGACCCTGAAAACCACAAAAATAATAAACGAATGTTGCGAAATCACACAGTTTAATTTTATTTGTAATTAAAAACGTATTTTTGGCAGTTGTAAGTTAAGTTTTTAAATAAATAGTCGTATATATTTCTGGGTGGTTTGAAAATTTTCACATACAATATATTAAGTTACAAAAACAAGCAAAAACTTGGTAAAAATTAGTTTCTTGTAAAATGTTGTGTACATTTTTACAAAAAACTAATTTACTTTCTAGTTTTCTGATAAAACTGCATATTCAACAGATGTAAAATAAAAAACCAGTTATAAAGAAGCCACAGGCGTCATACAAATAAAGACGTCAATCAACTATGTCTTTCTAAACGCGTCGTTTAAATAGTGTTGCGAACAACAAAAAGGGGAATAATTTAAAAAGTTGAGACAGAACTGATGATCGCGTGGCTTCTTTACTACTGATGTTTACTCTATTAAAACACTTTTGTTTTAAAATCTCCACCTATACCGGGGTGCGTCGCCTAGCGAAACATAGGATATCCCATGTAAAATTTAAGGGGTTAATTATTGGCTCCCCTGTGCAATAAAATTTTTATCTAGCAGTCATTTACACAAAGTTAAACAACATTTACATTAAAAATACTTTGTAAAAGTTGTAGAAAGTTGGGAACAAAATTTTCTGTTTCTAAATGTATTGCATCTCCAAAGTTAGTATCCAGGGTTGCAGATAAGGAAATTTTTTTGTTTATGAAAATATATGTCATGTGAATACCGGTTGGTGCGTCGCCGAGCGGAACATAGGAAATCCCATGTAAATTTTAAAGGGGTTAATTATTGGCTCCCCTGTACGGCCAATCTGTCAAATCCTCTTGCCAAGTTAAAAAAAATATATTAGCGAATCTTGAATTATTCAATCAAATGTAATTGCAAAATTATCAAATTTTCGGTACAAACAGGCACCTGTGATATTAATGTTGTTACTGACATGAGAAAAAGTATCAATAAATCAGTGACCGTCAGTATTTGAAACTTATAACAAATTGTTTGTTGGTGGCTGCTGTCTGTTTTTATATCTTGATAAACAAAAACAAAGTATTCATCTGTAACTTTGGTTACTAATTTTTAAATTAAATTTTGGTTTATTGTCGTGTAAATGAATACTAGATAAAAAATTTATTGCATTCGGTTAATAAAGGGTGTTGTTTTGGACTTCTTTAATATTAATAAAATTGAAACCGCACAGTTAATTGTGAATTATAAACTGGATAAAATTACCTTATTATTAAATATTTTTAGTAAATGCTAATGCAAAAGCAGTAAAAATTCATAAAATGGAATTAATTTGGCGACCTGAAAAAAAAATAACCAAGAGCATTGCACCTGTAATAATTATAATTTTAGTCACGTTAAATGTGATTATGCGAAACATACGACTAGTAAATACCTACATACAATAGTGAACATACAGGGGTAATGAACCTATTTGTGGCTAATGAAAACGTCCTACATGGGCTAGTATCTTTTTTGTAAGACATTGTTTTAATTAACTACTATCTTTATTTTGTAAATGTAATAGGTATTTTCTAGATATATATATATATATATATATATATATATATATATATATATATATATATATATATAGGTTTTCATATTAACTACTTAACTATATTATATTTTACACTTATGACGATAGCGCTGACAGGTCGTGAAAGTCTAGAATTTGCTGTGGTACCATTTAGGCACTAAATTGCCTTTTAAAGACGACTTAAATTTTAATTTCATAGAATCCCTATTTTGTAACCAAAACGTGTTTTTGACCTTTGGTTTGGCAAAACATTTTACGCATATTGTGTAAAAAATTGAGTTAAATCGGAGCAAAATTAAGGAAGATACAGAGGTCCATGACTTTTATGAACGTTTCGTTTTAAATTTTATAGTGCTCAGAATTTTAAGAGCTTTTACCAAAACTCACTTTTTCAAAGTCGGTGATCTTTAAAATTATTACAGAACGGATCCTTTTAAAATGGTTGGTACCATTTTTCTACATAATTCTGGAGGTACTGCTGATTTTTTTTCTTTTAAATATTCAATATTTCTAATTTTTATAAAAACAAAAGCTATATCGCGTTTTTACAAAAAGTGGCAATTTAAAATGTAAAAAATCATCCAATGTTACCTGAGAAAGACGAATCTATAGAATGAACTTAATGTTTTTTATTTTACATAATCCAGCACCGAGGTATGATGGTCATCATATTTTGTAGATTTTTCTTAAAAAAATTGTAAACAATATTCTTCTAATGTTATAATTTAATATACCATTGCGTTTAATAAATAAATTTTTACTGTATTAAAAAAATATATTTAAAATATTTAAAGTAACCATATCGCTTCCCTTAAGCGTTAGGTTACGGCCAGGGGCGCATTCAGATTCGAAAAAATTGGGGTAAACTTTACCCCAACCCTGACCTTGACAAACGAATTTTTTCCTTATCTTTAGTTTGTGATAAGGTCTTGCTTATTGCGCATGTCTTTACCATGCAAGCGATTTTTACAAGGTGAAGGCTACACGTTAATTTTCACTCGCTCGCTAAGTGTTGGTGTGGCAACTTGCGTTTACGCATTAGCTTTTGAAAAAATCGTTCGCCCACTTTTTAGACTGACCATACCCTTTAGGCCTCGTAACGGCAGCCTTAATTTAATCTTAACACATTATAGCAAAACACACAACCTTTGCATATTACTTTTATCTGATTTTTTCTTCGCAATATTATTAGATCACGTCAATCTATATATAATATTAATTATCTTTGTACATAACCCCAGAAGTTCTTACAAAAGCAATTAAATTTATTTTCCCATCTGTCTTTTCAGTTTCTTTTTTACGTCATGGAGCCCCATTTTAGGAGTCTAAAATTGCTGGAATAATAAACATATATAATGTTGCAAAATTCACACAGTTTATTTTTATTTGCAATTGGAAATGTTTGTTTTTAATCATCGCATACTTTTTGAGTTTCGTGAGAAATATTAATGTATTTTTATTTGCAGTTTGTTATAGAGGAACGGCATTTTGTTTAAATTTATTACCGTACATATTACGTATTGTAAACTTACATAATAAATTGCCTGTGTTTAGTTAAAGAATATGGCCAAATTCAGTTAAATATCATTAAAAGTACATGAGAGGCATTGGACTCATTAATTTGGAATAACGAATACCTTTTAGAAACTATAAAAGACAAAACCATTACACATTTGTTTGTCTCTTGGGGGGAATAGCCTACAAAAAGGCCAATATTACTGTATTTACATCTCCGTTTTCGCCGAAAACGCCTAATAACACCCCTGCTGGGGGAAGGGGGCAATTGCCCCCAGCTCCGTTGGTATTTCAGAGTATTTTAGACATTAAACAATATTTCAGTTTGAGTTTGAGTTGCAATTTATAAAAAGATTAAGAATTACCCAAAAGCGGAAGGTTTTTGGGGATGCAATCATGAATAATAATGACTGCATCCTTAATAGCCTTCTGGTTTTAAATATTTTTCTTAACTAGTCCGTCACGATTATTCCCATCTTATTAAATGCGTTAGTTTTGATTTAATAATCATTTTGAAACAATAATAGTTCTTAAATCTGGGAGCATGAACCTTGGGTTTCTTTTTTGGGCCATAATATACGCCCTGTTCCTAGAGAAATCACAAACTAGTCTGTACCAATCGGGTATTATTATTTGGTCAGGTGACCGGTTGCCAACTGGTCACCAGGCGTATTTTTAAAATCTGATTGGCGCTGACTCGTTTGTGATTTCTCTACGAACAGACCTATAATTTAAATTATTAGAATCTATTTTTGGAACTGAATTGCTAAAACCTTTATTTATTTAGCAACCATTAAACTTTAACCTATTGAAAAGATATGTTCTAAATTAGAATTTGCAAGAAAATGTTTTAATATATTTTTTAAAAATAAATATTGATCAGATCTTCTTTAAGTATGTTTTCATTTCTACTTTCTTCTGATAGGTAATAGTATATATCCTAACCAGTGCTGAAAGTGCCACTTCGTTGGAGTTCGGTTAAGCAGTCAAGTGCGAAAAAGACGCTTTCGGCACGTGTTAGGAACGATATTTTTTACTACGAGCGTAAGGAAAACATAAAAACATTTTTTTAATTTTAACCCAATGCTACCTAATATCCTACCATACCAAAGCAAAATTTCCTTTTAAATATGAAGTACATGAAAATCCTTAATTGCGACTCACTAATATTTGGTTCAAAATTTTTGTACTTTTCCGCACTAGTGCGGAAAAGTGACACTTTTAAACAAAATTGTATGCGGAGAAGTGCAGCTCTTCACACGCTATTAGAAAAATAATTTATTATTATCTTCTCATTTTCTTCTTTCTTTAAACATGTCCGTACCATCTCAATTGTTTTGTCCGTAAAATCATCTCTGTTATTGTGTTTCACGTTCGTTGTTGCACCAATTGTTGTGTTCGGGATTTTGTCCATTTTTTATTTTCTGCTGCTCGCCTCCCAAAGTTCATTTCTGTTGCCTCTAGAGCTTAAAAGTTTTTTTTTGCTAAATTCGCAGATATATGTGACTATGCTTTTAATGATAGTGTTATATATTATATGTCTAAAAGTTTAAGAAGTTTAGAAGATCTTTGTTGTTAATTTTTGGTCCCAAAAAAAATGCTGTTTGGCAGGTAAATAATAAATATTTTAATTGAAGGACTTGTTGTTAAAACATGATAAGCTACAATCACAAAATACGGAGTTCAATAATTTTTAAAGTAAAAAAAATGTGTTAAATGAACTTTTATCAAAAAAACCTTTTAGTTGCCAATCTATATTTTCTGTTTTTCTTTTCCTTATACCATACCAAAAACCAAAACGTCAAATAGCAAACGGAAACAGAAACGTCAATCTATAAATTCAGCTTTATAGTTACAACTTTTCTATTGTTGCTTATCATATTACTATTTAAATAAATTAGAGAATAAAACCGATTTCTGTTGCTGTGTGGCTTATAGTGTTTTTACAATAAGCCCTTCAATTGTAAAAATTAAATCGTCAGATACAAATCAACACATTAGAAATAAGAAGTAATAACATACGAATAATGTTAAAAGACATATCTTTGATATGGCACGATATTGTACAAGCTAGGCCCTAACATAATTTTTTAGTACGTTAAAGCTCGATCTAGGTGTAACTTTCGGGATGATATAGAATTAGGGTAGGGTCGAGACTATTCGAGATTAACCCTCAGCAACGTTTCGTCTCGAGACATCTCTTAAAACGTTTTATTTTATTTATATGATAGTAATGGGTGGAAAATATATGTGCGTAATAAATTCCATTGAGAAGAAAGTTTATTTGTGAACTTGAACTTGTCTTCTCATTGTCACCGGCTAGATGGAATTTTCACATTATTAAGTGTGAAATGCAAAATGATGTAATATGCATTAAGTAAAATAAACACAGCAGCCATATGTTTTGTTTTTATAATGCTTAATTGCTGGTATTGTGGTTGTGTTTGTGCATACTGCACATTTTATTGTTCGGACCCACGCTTAATGTATTCCTAATTTGTTCGTTCGTCATAGAGTTATGTTTATGTTAAAATTATCCATAATTTAAAATCAATTTAATATTTTTATCCCTAGTTTCTGTGACCTGCTAGGTGACTTATACTATCACCAATTAAAAATCTATGTTAAACGGTGTAATAATAGACATTTTTAAAAACTGATCTCGGATTATCCCGACCCATAAAATCCGTTTGAAAAAGAGATTGGCCAGTCTTTACCCGTGTTCATGAATTGATCGGATCCTGAAGTACGTTCCAAAAAAAAAACACTTTTCTTAGGATTTTAGCTTGCGGGACTAAATTTCGAGTTATAAGCTTTTAAAATTTGCATATTTAACATGTAAGTCCTATCCTGACGGACATTTTAGGGCACGTTTAATTAAATATTATTTTAACTTTTCTTAGAATTCTTACCAAAAACTGAGAATCAATAATTGAGGATATAACAAAGGTTTTTCAAAAAAAAAACACATATGAGCGGTACTAGAATCATTTTTTTAGTGTCCATTGTTAGGATTTATTATTGAAGTATCTCCAGTATATGTCAATAAATTGAGATTTAACCCAACATACCTATATTTAAATTTTATAATTTTTAGTAGGTTTTAAATCATTGGCGACGTCATCCTAAATGGCTGGCCACCCCTGAGAAATTGGTGTGCCCCCTGTAAGGTGAAAAGAAATAGTGATAACCTTTTTTTGCTCTTCAAAAATGTAATACCTTAAAACTTTAAGATTGACCATTCTAAACCAAAACCTAGCGTCGCCACTGTTTTAAATATTACAATAAAACTTGGTATCTAGGTAAGTAAAATGGTCTATTATTTTTGGTTTTTCCGTTTCCTAGATATTTGCACACATGTGTTCATGTGTATTTTAAATTCCTGTTCTATTAGTAGGGAGCCCACGATGCCGAATGGGGATTTACTCGAGCGTCATAGGGACCTACTGGGTTGCAATGCTTAAATGATAAGAAGAAAAAAAATGTTATATAATGTATACCTTTTCATCGGTGGGGAAAGTGGCTATAGATTTCTAAATATTTCAAAAAAATACTGTCATTATTTCGGCCTGTGGAAATCGTTCAGGTGTGTATCGTACATTGTATACTTTATGTTATTCCCGAATTATTTTCTTTAAAATAAAGTCTGGGCTTAAAAATGTTAAACATGACGTTTTTTTTAGCCCTCTGTTTCCCTTTGCGCCACTCTCAAATTGTCAGATTAGTGAATTATACACTGTTTAGCATGTAATTAACTTACCCTATCTTAGTCTGATGCACTCGACAATTTCTGATGGATATATTTTGTTTTTATGTTCGGCTTTCATTTCTGTATGCGAAGCTTATATTTGTTTTGAGGTACTTACCCGGGTACAAGCGCTATCCTACGGTATATTAAATCTGTCGCTGCTAGTAAATCCCGAAATCCTCTCTTGGCCTCCCCCTACCATATGTGAGAGTTTTTGTAAATAAAATGCGTTTCATTACACGCCACGTGAGTAAACAAAATCTGTTCAGCGCTACTTTTTTAATGCTGCTGTACATCACATATCTACTTTTGGCAGGCAATATTACTATGTTTCCCACGTGCCTAATTTCTCAGATAAGTTTCCTCTAAAAAATTAATTTTCTTTTCCAAAGGTTTTGTACTAATATATATATATATATATATATATATATATATATATATATATATACTATATATATATATTTTGAGGTTAAGAGCAAAAGTGCAAAAACTGATGTATCCACTTTTGGTCATTAACATAAAGGACAAAATGTTCTATTGAGCGATTCCATCGAAACTAGCATTTTGAATCCTTTCTCTACATTTAATTAACGGAAATGTTATTTGAATGCAGTGCAGTGGGAGAATACCTGTTTATTACCTGAAGGTGAAGTAAATTTAACACCGTGCATCATGAAATTATTACTAATTTAAACAATAATTTATAAACATATTATATGCTTAATGGAAAACAGTTTAATGGCTTGTCTGACGTATTGTTATTGTAATTAGCTTAAAAAAGATGCTTAAAAATAATAATGATGTCAATATTTACGTTGGTCCTGATGATTACGCGATTACAGAAGCAGAAGTCAAATTGTTTATTATCCAATAAAACAGGCTCGTTTATTTTGTTTAAAATCAAGACAAAATTAACATACATGGGTTTTACTGTAAAGATAATAAAAAAAAACGTATGGTAAATAATGTTGGCGCTTCCTTGATTAGGTAATTCCAATAATTGAAGGGTATGCCGGAACAACGTATCTAACCGCCAAAAGTTTAGTTTTAAGAAAAGCGAAAAAAAAACGCTTTTATATTTTCCTTTTCAATTAAAAAACTACAACACTTGGTTGCTCGCTATGGAGTATTTTAATGTATTAATATTCCAGACTCTGTCATAATGACAGTCTTATGATTTTCAATTTCAGTGTTGAAGTGGCATACCTTATAGGACTAAATACTATAATAATTTTATTATAGTATTCAGTCCTGGAAATAAGCTACATTTACATTGGAATAGTTACTGACAAAAACAAAATTCAACCACAAAAAAAAAAACAACATAAATCGATTGGAATATAAAATATTGTATAAAATTCGGATCATAAACAATTATTATGGTACACGCTGTGTTATCAGACCTCGGCTGACACCTTCTTCTGATAATATTTATGACTAGTACCATTTTGATCGGTATTATGATCCTTACACCATAAATATCTATTAGAATAAACAACATCTTAGCATAAACCTTTAATAAGAAGTTCTGAAGGTTAAAAAAATCCCTAATGAACGATTTATACATGTCACTTACAACGTTTTTACACGAAAAGAAGTCTCTACGACGTTGTTTTACGTTTAATAGGTCAAAGGTCTTTTATTGTGACGTGTAGTAAGAGAGAGGATAGTATGGTTTTAAACAACTTTAAGGTTTTTATAAAAATTAACCTGATTTAAAAGTATTTATTTTGTGAGGGCTAATTGCCTTCTTGGTGGGGCTAATTGCTGTCTGGGGGAGGAGTGGCCTCTCACAGCCCTCTCCTATATTGAGCCTCTGCTTATGACTTGTCTAGGACACAGAACGTTGTTATGCGGATATAAAGATGTGTGTATAGTCGGAACAGTTTAAAAATGTACATTCGGTGCTCTTTGATAAGAGACAAAAATCACCTCTGTGTAGTGACTTGCATGAAACGCAGTGGGCAGGCTGATCGCAAATGGGTATGCAATTAGGAACATTTTTTATGAAAATCCAACTTTAGGCCCACGACTGTCAATATCGGTTGCAAACCGTATGTTCCGTGCATATTCTTCAATTGTTTTAAATATTTTTGAACAAGGGTTTTTTATGTAATACAGCAGACACCAACTGTACTCATGTATCTAGCCAAAATACCGTTCAATAAATATCTCAAAAAAGTGATAAAAAAACAAAGTTGCTTTTTGGCCAAAATAATGGATTTCTATCCCATAGTGTATCAGACTCGTCGCGTCGCTGTAAAGGATAGCGGCGCCTTTATATAAAATAGTCCGATTGCAGGCGGCGCTTTTTTTGTGTTTTTATATTATTTTCAAGGAGTGCCAGCGAATTTGCTTTTTCAAATGTTTTTACTATAATCGCTTTTACATCTCCACAGGGACAACATTGTGAGAGATTTGCATGTGAGAACGGTGGGGGCTAATGCAAATGGGTATAATGAACATTTTTTTATGAAAATCCAACTTTAGCCCAGACTGTCAATATCGGTTGGAACGTTGTTCCGGCATATTCTTCAATTGTTTTAAATATTTTTGAAAAGGTTTTTTATGTATACAGCAGCACTAACTTTCATTACTAGCCAAAATATCGCTAATAAATATCCAAAAAAGTGCAAAATTTAAAATTCTAGCTGCAAACCATTTATTTTCATTTAAATAGATTCTTTTTCTACGACCACATGTAAAAATAGCAAATAGCACATTGTTTTTATTAATAGAAAATACCTTATATTACACTAGTGTTGAAAACGGTTTGTTTAAATTATGTTTTTTTTTAAACACACTGCGGCATTGCTTTTAGATTGAATTAAGTCTGACTCAAGCTAAACGTGCATTATTTAACTATATACATATATATATAACTAGCTTTTTCCACGCGTTATTTTTTACAACCAGAACTAACCAAAACCAACCAAAACTAACTGAAACAATTTTCCTTTTCCAACACTAGCCGGCGTTTGCAGTGTAAGCGCAAAAAATGTGTTTATTTACGACTTCATATTAGAAATCTTGAAATTATTAGTGTTTCTCTAATATAAATGTTAAGCATATTATTATACATTAAAGCCTTCATCTTAAAATCACTTAAAGATCAAAGGCCTCGGGCACGATTACCAGCGTAAGCGTCTAGCGGCTATTTTAAAAATATATTTTCTCGCATAAAGATCAAAGACAGCGCTCCTACATTTTCAACTCTACGCTGGCCGCTTACGCTCAGTATCGAGCAGAGGCCTAAGCATACAAACATACATATAGGCAGGCGCGAAAAGCAACTTTGCTTTATACTATGTAGTGATTAAAATTAGAACGCAAAGAACGATTTTAAATGTGCATAAATAGAAATAATAATTTTACCATTATACAAATATTAGACAGGCATTAGGTCTTGTAAAATCGCCACCAGTTAACTGTATGTAGCCACTGTTGCGGTGTCGGCTTGACATACAGCCTCCAGTCTTTGGCTAATCTTGCTAAATCTAGCTGCGTGGCCACTGGGCTTCGTGACTAATTGGCGCGATTAAATAAAATGTCCTCGGGCAGCGAGAATAATCATAAAGATCAGTTGGTAGTGAATATAGTTTAGAATATTGTTTTGAGGAATTCAGTTCAATATATTAACCGAGTAACACAGGAATCTGATTGGTTTTAAATTATTTTCTATTAGTGCTGTTGTTTCTATTACTTTTTAATTTTAAGTATTCTCGTCGTGCCACTTTAAATCCTTCATAAGAAATTGAAAATGGGCAGAAAGGGACCGTCTAAAATAACGACAAATCATAGTAAGAAAGATACAGGCTAATGTCTACTTGCTAGTGTTTAACCTACAGAAACACTGCACTGTCACGACGTGTATGTAGCTAAAATATAGAATAGGACAAATAGAAACCAAATATCTGAGTGACTGGACTGCGCGGGGATATAAGAAGGTGGCGCGCGGCCAAAAAAGTTTTTCACACCGAGATAAGTTTTCCTAAATGCCAAAATTGTCTTTGCATTTGTATATACCGGGTAGTGCGTCGCCGAGTGGAACATGGGAAATCCCATATACATTATAAGGGGGTTAACTATTGGCTTCCCGTACATTTTACAGAAAAAAATGTGGGATAACTTTTTACACAAGCTTTAAAAAATAAGCGAATCTTAAATTATTTAATTAAATGTAATTGCAAAATTACCAAATTTTCGGTTTAGGTAAAACCAAACAGGCACCTGCAAAATGATTTTTTCACCACCACCTTCTAGATGTTTTGAATTGTACTATTCTATCGCCGTTATTACAATTCTAACATCTAGAGGGCGATGGTTTTGACTCACATGAGAAAAAGTGTCAATAAATTAGTGACAGCCTTGTAACGAATTATTTGTTGGTGGCTGCTGTCTAGTAACTTAGCACAAGGGTTTGTCAGATTGGTCTCTTTTTTGTAAAATGTACAGTGAAGCCAATGATTAACCCTTTTTTTATCTTTGGACAATCCACGAAGGCTGAAAGCCTAAATACTAACGTACCGTGTGTCTTAAGTAAGGTAAGAGGAAGTTTGTTAACATGGGACTTAAAAACTTGAAGATTTGGGGGGGACGGAAAGACCTCCGCTGGCAGTAGGTTCCACAGTCTAGACACTCTAGGGATAAAAGAACGAACGAAATGGGAAGTTCGGGGCCTGTCCAATTGGACCGTATAGGGATGCATACGTGCGGCACCACGAGTTTCATTGTTGGGAGCTGCAAGAGGAGGGACTATACTGGATAATTCGTCGGAGTAAAAGCCGTAAAAGTATCGATAGAAAAGCGATAGATCTCCCACAGCTCGACGATGGGCAAGAGAAGGAAGTCTTTGAGTAAGTAAAGGATCATTAATAAGACGAACAGCTATTCTTTGAATGAAATCAAGAATGCTAAGGGTTGTAGGGGATGACATTTCCCAGACGTGAAAACAGTATTCCAGAGAGGGTCGAATTTGGGACACATACAAAGTGTATAACTTGGAAGGAGAAAAATATTTTTGGCTCGGAAAAGAAATCCAAGCTTTTTTGAAGCCGCGGTGGCTATAGATAAAATTTACATGGGATTTTCTATGTTCCGCTCGGCGACGGATCTCTAAGAATAATGTTTTTAAAAACCCTGTTTTAGAGACGTTACAAGAACAGTAAAAACTAATTTTTAGAAGTGGTTCCTTCAAACGCATGCGTGAATCCAATTTAGAAGAATAATATTAAAAAACAATAAAGTCACTTTCTACAACAGAGTACTGTTTTTTTAAATTTTTATTATTATACTTTAAATTTACCAATGCGTGTCGTATTAGCAAAATAGAAAACTTAATATTTCATGCAAACATCAGTTAAAAATATTATTGTAACGATTTGTTATACCAGACAACCCAACATCTCTTCAAAACATTTCAAGAAATTAATAGAAGGACCAGACCATGCGTGGGTTTATAATTTTTTATTGGATTTATTATACTTCTTAAACACTTTACAAACTCGACCACCAGCCGAAATCGTTCTTGACCTTAAACGTAAATGTTAAACAAGTCATATTATAAAGTCCATATTAAAGAACAGCGTGTATTTTGGGTTTGCCTGTTTATTTATTAACCATATATAACAGCATAGAATTTTAAAGTGTTTTATCATCGTTTAAATTTATTTAATTCGTAAGTGAAAAATGTACACAGAAGTAAGCCGATTCTAACTAGTAGATATTTTACTTAGGTAGTCAGAAGTTCCTTATTGAAGTAAAAAAAAAAGTTAAATTATTTAAATTTTTTTGCTATCAAAAAAATTTAGCAATAACTATCCCACTTTGCATTTTAGGTCAAATTGTCACTTGTAATACCACCAGTGCTAAATTTATTTCCGGAAATTTTTCAAGGCCACGAATATTTTGAAAATTATCCCGAGCCGCAGTCGAGGAGAGTTTTCTTAAAATTACCACCAGTGCTAAATTTATTTTCGGAAATTTTTTCAAGGCCACGAATATTTTGAAAATTATTCCGAGCCGCAGTCGAGGAGAATTTTCTTAAAATTACCACTAGTGCTAAATTTATTTCAGAAATTTTTTCAAGGCCACGAATATGTTGAGAATTATCCCCAGCCGTAGTCAAGCGAGAATTTTATTAAAATTGCCACTAGTGCTTAATTTATTTCCGGAAATTTTTTAAGGCCACGAATATTTTAAAAATTATCCCGAGCCGCAGTCGGGAGAGAATTTTCTTAAAATATTTGTGGCCGAGAAAAATTTCTCTGAATAATTTAAACACGTGTGGTATTCGGTAAGAAAATTGCACACCAAGTGTGTTTAAAATAATTTTTTTAGATTACATTTTTGTAACTTTGCACGAGCACGAAATTATTTTTCCATTAAATAAATATTTTTAATTTTACCAATTGGAGCTGCAAATATATGTTATTTTAGAGCTTATCATTTTTTTTTAATTATATATTACTTATATTGGTAAAATAGTTTATTTTAATTTTTCAGGACCTATACCTTGCTTTTCGTTCACTCTTCACTTATGTCTACTACTTCAGTCCTATGATATTATTTTAACTATTTAAAACTAGTAGTTGTATAAAATTGTCATTTAGGGACTTAAAACCTTACATTATTTTATATTATGTTACGTCTGAAATACTACAACTGGTACAAAATAACATTTTTTAAAATTATGTATGCGAATGACAGACATAACGTTAAAACAATGATTATGTCAAAAAATGTCCACTATAATTCGCTCCAGGGTACCTGAGGCAGGAGAAAAAACATACTTGTGTTGTCATGGTAATGCAACCAAAACTACACCTTTTATTGGTCAAAAACCAGTGATGTTGAAATTTCGCTTAAACTCTTACCCTTAATTGCCTAAAAACAACTGCTTATAGTAATAAATGCTAATTTATATTGTTGTTTTTCTTGTTAACTGCTTCCGTTGTTTAAATAAATTTTCTCATGTCTCATACTAGCACCACAAATGCATTCTAAACAAAAACGTTGAAAGTGTTCAACCACAATAGACTTTTTTGATCACGTAACATCCTTGTGTGATGTTAAACAACAAAAAACAATCCGGACGAAAATGGTCCACTTCAATTTGGTACCTCGATCATTTAGAACCACTTATGTTATTTACGTGACGAATTGAGGCCACCAATTGACACACAAAGGGTTCTCAAAACGGTAACTTATAGTATTTTAATGTGGATGGGCCGTAAAAATAAAAACAGCATGAGAGAGAATAAAGGAACACGCGTTGGCGTGTGTATAGTAAGCTCGTTAATACGAAGAATAACAACGATGTTTACGGATGGTTTTTGTTATGTTATGAATTTTATGTGATGGCATTAACCTTAATCCTATTTTTCTACCTGCTTTTTGCTTAGAACCTGAATTACTCGTAAAATGTAATTTTAATCTGTTGCTATCAAGCTTGCACTCATTATTTTGACAGCTGCACGCAAAGATGTATTTTTTGTCTGTGCGTATTCTTTAAAACTAGTTTCTATTTGTCTTTTTATGATAACTATTATTTAGTAGTTTTTGTTGTAAAGTGTGATTATGTGACACTTTTGTTTTTATTTTATTTTTTTAGAAATTGATTAGCTGAATTAACTAATTTGCTTATTTTTTATTATACATAATGGTAAAAAAGACGATACTAGGCCTGCTTCTTTATTTTTAAGTAATTTATTTTCATTAGAAATGCGTGAAAAATGAAAAATACAAAAAAAGCCACTTCTAAAGAAATTGTACGGAAAGTTTTTTTCTTTTCTATTAATGATCGCCGTTTGTTGGATGAGATAGCTGTGGCTGCGAGCATATCAAAACGTCGAACTTACATAGGTTCGATTTATACCTTGATTGCTTACTCCACGTCAAAAACTGATTCGACCATATCAGAAAAGTGTATGACACTGGTTAAGCATTTAATAGCATTGAATGTGTTCTAGTTAGTTCCTTATAAATTCTGAGTATTGCGCGAACTTACTTGACCCATTGATTCAAAATACTGACGAGAAAGGTCCCGGTTTAGCGAAAAAGAATATTCTACCAGGATAATACACATTATCACAGATCGCTAATTATTATGACCAACATTTTTTTGTTCGTTTAAAAATTGGTCAACAGGTTTCAACGTTTTGTCTCCACTAAAGCAACTGAAATCAGGAACAGTTTTAGAGGTCAGCGTCTGCACTTTGCAAAACTTTGATAATTGAATGTCTTCACCGCAGCAACAACTAAATTTGTTTCAACTTGTTTCGACTTTTCCTTTGATCTTACCGCTTATTTTTACTTTGTTGCTAGAACAATGACCAACTTATTGGAACTTTTTGGAAACATGCAACATAAACAAAAAAATCCTCATTGTTTCTTTGGTGGATACGTATCTTGATATCATGCTCCTTCATTTGTTGTGATAATCTCCTGAAACCTGTTCGGCAGGCTTAAAATACGAACTTTTAACTTTTTTCTGAAGCCATAGGATTCCATTCCGGTGTTATTTTATTTTTGTCTGTTTTATGCGTGGCTTCAAGTCTTTACATAAATGGTAAATTAGGTTAGGATCGTTGTTCTGTTAAAAAATGTATCTGCCTAATTCTAATTTTTTAACACTTTTCCTAAGATTTTTTACTAAAATATCAAGGTAAACATTGTGTAGTGTAGTGTAAACATTGCATCGTTAATAAAAATTAAATTTCGAATACCTCAGCGGGCATGCAAATCAGAACAGTGCCTCCACCTTCTCTTGCAGTCGGACAAATATATAAAACTACCATTGCTGTAATATTAGAAAATATAATACATAAATACCACATTGCTGTATTCTGTTGTTGTTTTTAAATAAAAATTTTGTTGATAAAGCTCTAAATACTTACTTTATTATACTTTTTACAGATTTGTTTATTTGGGTAATTTTATAACAGAAAATACATGCAAGGTTTGTTTAAAGACTTTCTGCCTTATATCACATTAGCAAAAGACGGATAGTTGGGCGACGAACCGACGTTATCAAAGTATATGGAGTCTTATGAGACCATTCACACGCTGAGAACGCGGAAAGTCGGCTGTGCGTGTGGAAGGTCTCATATAACTCCATACATTTCAGCATCGGTCCCTTGCCCAACAATCCGTCTTTCGCTAGTGTGAAAGGGCAGTTTTTGTGCTGACTGTTACTTGAGGTACATGATGACTATGTAAGAAAAGAAAAAAATTCCATTCTCGTACTAGCCTTTCGCTTTGTGGAAATTAGGCGCATCTAAAAGTATTACAGTATGTTATGAACAATTTAATAGTCTGGTATCAGAATATCTTTCCACTAACAGAAATGATAAATGGTGCGTTTTGACGTTGGACTGACTCCAAGAAAACTGATTTATTAATATTTCTTTATTGCAACGGGCAAGCCCACGAACGCGACGATATGATAATGCAGCCGCTAAAACTTGCGGAAGCCATTTATACAGATGTTAAATTTAACGTTTAAAACTTTTTGTTTGTCTTTGGACAACCACGAAGGCTAAAAGCTTAAATACTAACGTACCGTGGGTGTCTTCAGTAAGGTAAAAGCGAGTTTGTTGACACGGGACTTAAATACTTGAAGATTTTGAGGGAAAGGGAAGACATCCGCGGGCAGCAGGTTACACAATCTAGAAACTCTAGGGATAAAAGAACGAACAAAGTGAGAAATTCGGGGCCCTATGTTGATATTTTACTGTTTTCAAGATGTGAATAAAAAAAAATTAAAAGGATTTTTTTAGCTCTTTTACTCTCAAATTTTCTCCCAAATACAAATAAAAACCTCTATTTTAGATGCAACACAAGACATATCTATCGCAAGTTAAACAGAAAAACGCGAGAAACTCATACTACTTAAATTTTTAATTTTTACCGAAAAATTCTTTTACAGCGGTGTCCGCTAATTAATGGTACCCAGAAAAACAACACATTTTTTTGTTAAATTATTAAGTTTTAGCCAAACATACCTATATCCACAAGTTGATATTAAGAAAGATACAGCGTGTCGAATACTTTTAATTTTTTCGATAATTTTGAATATTATGTTTTGAATATTTTATTCTATTTTAAAAAAGTACGTTTTGCTGCGTATAACGTGTCCTAGATATTCAATTGTTTTTCTAACATTAAAACGGTAATTAGCGTTAAAAGATACAATTCTCTGTTAATTTAACCAGACTCATATCTCCAATAATAAGAAAGTTAGCAATAGTGCCAACTTAACTTTGAACACCCTGTATCTGATTTTTACACAATAATTATTTTTGTTACCATAGGTACTTTCAGCTTTTAAAAGTACCCGTATGTCGGAGCTTACTTTAATACTCTACAAAAATCTTCTTCTTCTTGTGATTTCTCCGGTCTATGTTAGGATCTCCCTGCATAAAGTGCAGCTAGTACTGATCTAATATTTTAGCTTCTTCCTTTTAGTAAAAATCAAAAATTTGCAATGACATTGACTATACCTTTTTTTAATTTTAGCACCAAATTTTAAGCAAGATTACTATGCGAAATATCGCATTTTTAAAATTTACGATACGTGTAGCAAAGTTGCCTTGTATTAAAGTAAAATTTTACTGTTTGTTACAAAATTTTAAAAATTAGTAGATCTGGTTCTGCATCTAAGGGTCTCAAGTATGTATTTGGTTTTTGTAAAAAGTAGAAACTACTTTCGTGCTTCCAAACCAGCAAAAAACATGATGTAAAGTAGCAAAAAGCGTTTATTTTTTATGCTGCAAATAAACCAGTAAGTTTTTTTCCTAACTTATTGCTTCCGTAATTTTTACGCCGCCTTTTTTAAAGTCATTATTTTACGCGTATTAAAACCAGCAGTAAAAAGGAAATTAAAATGTTACAAATTGGGTATTTGAAAATGACTACAAAATTTACGATCTTCTTTTAAATAATAATTACCGTTTTGTTTGTTAGCGGATACCTTTAAGTAGTAAACAACTTATCCTAGTTATGTCCGGGTGTTTATAAAGAACATAAATTCGTTATAATTAATATTTTTTTGACTTACATATAAATGTCAATAATTTAATACTTGTTAAAATGTAGAAACAATAATTGACGTCTTTAATATTATATAAGCCCCCCTTACAGAGTCATTATTTTAAAGCAAGATCGGTGTAAAAATGGTAGCATTCACACAAGTCAAGTTATCAAAAAAATATCAGATAAATGGTGCAAGGTGGATGGATCTACCGGTTCTAATCGAGCCTGCTTTGGTTATCAGAAAAGAAAAAAGCAGGAAGAGGCAACAGCTTAGAAGATGTTAATTTTTCACAATATGTAGCTGCAACAACCATCACATTTAACATGAAGACAGCCTCTACCACATCTTGAGAATGACCAACGGTTATACAGGGTGATCAAACTAAAGTCGGCACTATTGTTAACTTCTTTGTTATTGAAGTAAATGGTTAAATTAGTAAAATTGTAGTATTTTTTAGCTGATTAACGTATTGCCAACAGAAAAACAATTTAACATCGGGTCTTCAATTTATGGCCCGAAATGTATTTTTTAATAGAACACCCTGTTTATTATACCGCAGTTCAAAAGATCTATTCAAGAGCTTTAAAAAAGTCAAAATGTGATATCCAATTTTTAGTAGTTTCGTAAATATGGCCATCCCTAAGAATTTAATAGTAAACTGGCATTTTTTAAATAAAACACCTATATATTACATCATCATTAAAAAGATATTTTAAAGAGCTTTAAGAAAATACCACATTTGATATGTCTATCTCTTATAGTTTTAAAAATATGGCCTAACACTAGCTTAGTGCTTATAGCTGTTGGCATAATGGCAATTTAACATCATTTTCTCATTTGGATGGCCAGATTTCCAAAACTATAAGAGATAGACATATCAGTTGTGGTATTTTCTTAAAGCTCTTAATTTACTTAATGCTAATGCAATATACGATGTGTTTTATTTAAAAAGTGCCAGTTTACTATCAAATTCCTGAGGATGGACATATTTCCGAAACTAGTGAAAATTGGATATCATCATCACATGTTGACTTTTTTAAAGCTCTTAGATAGATCTTGCGAATGGTAATATAATATACAAGGTGTTCCATTTAAAAGTACATTTTTTAAAATCAAAAACCCGATGTTCAATTATTTTTCTGTCGGGAGCACCGTTAGACAGCGAAAAAAAAACACAAATTTCACTGATTTAACCGACTTTGTATCTTCAATAATTAAGAAGTTAGCAATAATAGTGCAGACTTAAGTTCGATCATCCTGTATACGCCGGCTTTTAATAAAACTGAGACGATTTTATTTTTTTAAATATTATTGTTTTGAGTTGTTACTCTTTTACACTTTTAATATTGATCAATATATATACATACATATTAAAACAATAATATTGATTGATTTAGATTAGATGAGAATTTGTTAGTATTCTTTTGGTGATTGTTTAATTTTTATATGAAAGATGGGGTTAGTTTTAGTTTTTATTTAGCTTTGGACTACATAATCTACATAGGGTCATCCGAAAAGGATTGATTATTTTATATTTGTGACTTTGCTTGTATTTAAAAAATTAAAATAGCCATCTTGAAGAGTTTGCATAACAATAATTTTGTAATAAATAAATTTGCAACAATACAGAACATATTTTCTATAATACTGCGTCCAGACTTGCAACAATTCGCCGCGCCGAATAGTGCGCCACATAGAGCGGAGGTGGACGGAATTCACGTCGTTTCAAGGGCTTGGGGAATAATTCTGCAGTGATTCAGAGCTTGTCGGATTTTTGCATCGAAGGAGCGCGCAAATAGGTTGGTTTGTTTGGACGGATGTGTGGCAAATTGTTGCAAGTCTGGACGCAGCTTAACGATAACATTGAGAAAGAACGTACTTAAGTTTACCAACTTTATTTTGTATTACAAAATGTGATGCTTATTTTTTTAACCACATCATCCCCTAAATGGCGTTTTTATCTTAGCAAATAAACAAAAAAGATGGGAAATCCCTTTCCCTCTGAAACATTACCGTTTGCGAGTTAGGTCAGTAGAAAGTTAAATCCTAAACAACTGTACATATACTGCAAATTCATGGTATAACAATTTCATAGTTTGTTTAGACGTAAAAATTATGAACCAAAACATTCAACCGTTCAATTATTGAACCACTTGAAATGTTCGGTAACCGAAACGATGTAAAAATGGAGCATTAAAAATTACCTATTTAATGAACCATAAGTGCTTCGGCACTTTCACTTTAGCAGTATTATCACACTCACAAACAATTGAGAGTTTTTACGCCTCTTATTTTGCATGAAGTTCTACCGTAAACTCTATAGTTATACCTCGTATGTGGTGCGATTTAAACTCTAATTTGTTACAGAACTCTTGTATGCTTCGCCATATTTTAATAGGCAGTGGGCTTAGCAGGCGTGGGCTCGCACTTAATGCGATGCCACCAGACTTAAAATTCCTATTTATTTTTAAATAAATTCCCAAAAAATATGTTTCACAGTCCTCACGTACTGTCATCTTATTGCGCTTGAGACGTAAGAAGTAAAACGTAACCCAAGTACCCAAGCGTGATAGCTTCTATACAAACGGGACATAATATTTTCTTTCGTTCGTATTTGAAAATTTTGTTTTTTTGGTTTATGGTATACGACAACTCCACCTAAATGTGAAACGTCACATTACCACAAAAACAATTTTTTGTTATGTTCATTTTTTTATTCATGTGTGTGTAACCAGAACTAACCAGAATATTAGCTTCTATGGTCCGCGGATCTCGATTCTGAACCAGTTCTGGGATTATTCGCATGCGCAGTAAAAAAACACCAGTCTCGCGGTTAGTAAAATCTCGAATTTTGAGCAACAGTTCTGTGTTCGCGGGTCACAATGGGATTAGTTCGTTACCGGTTCATAACCGGATTAGCAGGTCTTAGATTTTTGTTGAAACAAAAGTTTTGTTCAAGATTGCGCATTATCGACATCGTCATCTGTTGTTTTTGTGGTAGAGATTATTTCAGCGTTTGTCACTTTTATGCGGCGTTAATATATCTGTTGTTTTTTTTTTATATTTTTGTGATTATGAGCGTATATAAAACATAGGGACTTTTAATTGGGATTCCGTATGAATGTATGTAGGTGATTAAAGATTTTATTTAAAAAATATGGACAATATTACAAGATCAGCAGGTATATATTTATTTTACGCTAATTTCTTGTTGTTTAAATTTAATCTATAGTTAAATACATATATACATAAAAACGAGAGGATGCTGAAATCTTTCGTCATACGCTAAAGGACATCATTAGGCTCTCGACAGCATAACCAATTATGTTTTGTTTGACTATCATTTTCAATGATATAGAATCCATCTTTAAACAAAAAAAAAAAAAAAAAAAAAAAAATAACCAAATACTTTTGACATCAAGTTAGCAATTACTTTATAAAGATAAAAATTAAAAGGCCACCCTTTATTTTTGTACACAAAAACGACAAATAATGCACCAGGTAATAATACACTTTGGTCCCATAATTACTTATTTTTGAGCTAGATATCAGTTATCACTATTTTTTTTTTAATTTTTGCGAAAATTATTTTTGCTTTCTTGATTTAAAGTTGGGCAAAAGGTTAAAACTATTAATTTATATGTAACTTGTAAAAGCGTTGAGTACTTACTTGTAATTAGTGAAATAGTCTGCTCTGAACATCATCTGAGGTGTTCTTTTAGGCAAAAATGATACTTCCTGTTTTATTCAAGCTCTGTTGTTTCTTTTGGTACTGCTTATGGCATTTAATCAATACCACTTGCTTCACAGCTCGTGTGTGGTATTGTTATAAATGTCATTCGCGGAATTGCCAATCAACAGATTTGATTTATGTAATCGCGGAAATATTTGCCGTAAAGCAAAATTTTCTGTTATAATTCTTACATACGACAAAAAGCGACAAATTAATCACACGTATGCCATCTGTCATCTCATATGGTAGTGCTAACTTGCTAGGAGGTCATTACAGTGCTGATGTCTGCAAGTTGGAGGCATAAGGGGAAACTTTATTGTGTGGTCTCCCACGAAAAGTCATTCTTTATAAAACGTTTTGCATGTACGTGGTTTTGCCAAATGTAATTTCTGCTCAAGAGCAAAGTACCTGCTATTTTTGCTAATATCGCCAATTGTTATAAAGAAAGATGTTTAAGGATTAAAAATTACTTTCAGTTTATATTTAATTTTTGTTCACTTCTAAAAAAAATGTGAAAAATCGGCACAACGTTTGGAGTGTGCCATTTCGTGCATTGTACATTCTTCGTTTTGATAACAATTAATTGAGCCGGATGCATTTTTTCCAAAACTGTCCTATGATGTTTATAATACGATATATAGTGCATCATTAATGTACAAAACCTACATTTTTACGCGTTTATCGCAAAAAAACAATCTAAAATTATTTTAATATTAGGACGGTCTTTTCCATTTCCAAGTCGTAATAAAATAAGTATCATATGAAATATAAACGTATTATGTTCCATACCTAAATTAAATAATTTTCGATTTATTACCATTTGCTGTTTGACAAAACATGGTATTAGAAGGGTGTATCTTTTACATTCTTGTTGTTAGTACTACCTTAAATTGGCAATAAATGGTTACGCTTGCGTGAGTGCTACTACCCAAAGGAGTGCAAGCCACGAAAACATATATCCCATAGCAAGGATTTTGTTAATGCTGATATACCTTGGCGCTCTATATAGACATACCAAAACCTTGGTTTGGGTGTGACTACAGTGTTGGCCAAAGGTTAAACTTGCACACTTTTTAACTAATAATAACTAACTTTATCTGTTGCTGCACCCATCTTTTTTCACTTATTTAGGGACTAATATGTGAGATATGCTCTTCTCTAGGTTTGCCCAGCTTTGGTCAAATAGATTTAAACAGGACTGGACTAACGGAACTTTTTCCAAAATGATGCATTAAACTTCGTTTGCACAAAAAACAAAGTATCTACAATTAGTGGAATAAGATTATTTTTAATTAATTTTGTTAAGTTTTTGTCAGCATCCAACTCAATAACCATGGTAAAGTCCTTTATGAGGAAGTATTATTTATCAAAAATAATTATAATTCCTAAATTCTCTCAAGTTGCTGACAGATTTGCTTTTACTTACTAACTCATTTCCCATGGTTTGACTCTACAAAAAAAAAAACGTATTAAGCTTAATTGTAGCTAAATCCAGATTTCTTTGCAACAAGGGTTTTTGGAGAGTCTTGTAACTCCAGTCCTACGTCTAAATCCCTATTAGCCCTTTAAAATTTAACAGATGGGCGCAGCAGGTAAAAAGTTTGTTTTTAGTTAAAGGGTGTGCCAGAAGTTGCAATTTGACCCACCCTGTAGATTGATTAAAAACCGACATTAGTCACATTTTCGAGGAAAAAAAGCTGTTGATCCTGATCCTGAAAATATGTCAGATGCATTTGCTATTGCTCTACTAAAACTAAATAGAATCTAGATTAGGATAGTGATAAAACTAATAACTGGGCATCTATAGCGGAGGACCCTTAACAAATAATGTTTCAACAAATCAATAGAGACAAGCCATCCATCCTAAAGTATCAAACATATGAAAATGAAACTTGGTGTAGGTAAATGGTATGAAAGAAGGATAGGATTTCGCATATGATTTACTTCCCGGTCACTTCGGTTTAACCGGAAATGAGTCAGTTTTAAATTTTTAAATATAACACCCTGTCGATTTTACAAATTTTGGATTCGTGAGACAAGTTTAAATCAAAAACTCAGGTAATGATCAGAAAAATACATTCCCAATTATTTAGTACATAGTATGAAGATAGGGAGAAAAGAAGTTTTCTAGCATGAGAATGAGATCTTACCTTTCGATAGTCAAGAGATAAAAATATCAGTATAATTTATTGCTATCGAGGGTCATGTAAGAAAATACATTTTTTGACAAATACGCGAATCGTTAAGATACCTGTGTAATAATTTTCTATAATAACTGCATTATTTGTATCCTTGGCAGCAGTCATACATGAACTAAGATTAATAAATATTGTGTATTGACCCTAATCACATTAAAACAAGTTAATTTACATATTACTATTTATCATTCAACAAAATGAAATCTGTTAGAAAGATATGTATATATTCTGCTTGATGCACATGGCTTTATGTAAAACTGTTCATGTGCATCTTGACGCAGAAGGGAATCATTTATCATAATTATCATTTGGTTGTTGTAAAATTATTTTTTCAGACGACATTTATTGATAAGAAAATATGCCAAAATGATATTTATTATGTTCGTTTTTTGTTTTTGCTCTCGCCTAACTTTCTCAGTGAAAGGTAAAACTTTTAGAAGAGGGCAAATCACAAAATGTTAAAAGGTATGAAAAATTTATTTTTGTAAATAAATATCTCAATTTCAGAAAACTTTTTAAGTATCCTAAACTTTTTTTAAATGTTTAAACCTACAAAAATCTTCTTTTTTAACACGCTTTTAATAGCTTCATTAAATAACCACCATTATACAGAATCAGCTAAATAACATAACACATAGGCAATGTAAAAGAAAAGATGCAATCTAACGTGAATACCTGCATGTAAACACATTTGATTGGATTAGTCACATACATCCTTTTTTGTTGCTTTATTTGACGATATCCCAATACCTACCTGCTTAACCAGTATGTGGTGGTTAGGTAGATATTCCTTACGATACAATGTCTTTAAAATAATATTAACATTATAAACACTATTTTTTACCAGTTAGTTTGATTCAATAATAATATTAATAATAGTAATAATATAATTAAAGGGCTTATTGTAATAACATGATAAGCCACACAGTCATCGAAATCTGTTTTTTCTCCCAATTTATTTAATTACTAGCTTTTGCCCGCGGCTTCGCACGCGTTAAATTTGCAGTAAAACAATTCCCCTTTCCTATACCGTAAAGATTTTGAATATTATTATATACATATAAACCTTCCTCTTGAATTACTCTATCTATTAAAGAAAACCGCATTAAAATCCGTTGAATAGTAATAAGAAACATAATAAGAAAGAAATTGGTACTCCCTGTATAATATAGTTTTTTAAATACCAATAATTATTTTACCAATCTCTATATTTAAACAATTTTGTAAACCTCTAGATGGTTTAATTACATAGTTAGAATGCATTTTAGTTAAAAGGGTTTTTTTATATAACATCTTTTTGACCCACCCTGTGTGGCAATTCTATATATTTTTTATAAACCATAGAAACCTGTGCACAATTCCTATAAACACTTTTTCAATTGCAGTAGTAACGTCAATATCAAATTTTAAATGTAAACTTTTATTTAAACACTCTATATATGTTTTTTATATTATACATATAAACCTTTCTTTTAAATCACTTTATCTATTTAAAAAAAAACCGCATCAAAATTCGTTAAGTAATATCAAATTTTAAATGTAGATTATTTAAACATTCTGTATATGTTTTTTATATATATTATTATACATATTAATCTTCCTCTTGAATCAGTTTACTTTTTAAAAAAAAACCTCATCACATTTCGTTAAGTAATATAGAATTTTAAATGTTAACTATTTTTTTAAAATACTCTATGTTTTTTTACATTATTATACATAGTAACCTTTCTCTTGATCAGTCCACCTATTAAAAAAACCGCATCAAAATTCGGTAAGTAATATCGAATTTTAAATGTAAACTATTTTTTTAAACACTCTGTATATGTTTTTTTATATTACCCATTATACATATAAACTTTTCTCTTAATTCACTCTGTCTACTAACAAAAAACCGCATCAAAATACGTTGAGAATAGTAACGTCAATATTGAATTTTCAGTGTAAACTATTTTTTGAAACACTTCGTATTTGTTCTTTTTTACATTATTATACATATAAACCTTCCTCTTGAATTACCCTATTTATTGAAAAAAAACGCATCAAAATCCGTTGAGTAATATCGAATTTTAAATGTAAACCATTTTTTAAACACTCTGTATATGTTTTTTGAATATTATTATGACGAATTATTCTTCTAATAGTTTTAATAATTACTAAAAAGGGTAATAAAATTCCTGGGGCTACATATAAACCTTCCTCTTGAATCACTTTATCTATTAAAACAAACTCATTAAAATCCATTGAGAAAACTAGAATTTAGTTATAGTTTATCCAAGATAGCCGACCCCTTCCTCACTTCGTTGAGCGTTAATTTCTGAACTTTTTGTTTAATCACAGTAAAATATAGCCTATAACACTCCTGAGTAGTGTAGCTTTCTGATTGTGAAAGAATTTTTATGATAGGTTCAGTACTTCCAAAGATTAGCGGCCACAAACAAACAAATCCACAAACCCACAAACTCACAAACAAAGTAACAAACTTTACCTCTTTATATATTAGAATTGATTTATAATGACAATTGACAATACAAAAGTTTTAAAATTGCCCTTAAAGACTATTATCTCATAAAAACTTCTGAAGTTTATTTTTGATAATAGTTAGGTTAACACATTTTTTTTACTTAAAAATTAATTACTGCGTATTGTGTGTTTGTGGTAACGAAATAAACTGCGGTATGCAGCAAATAAATGTATTTTTTCAAAATTATTTAAACATAATAAAATATTTTAAATATTTGTAAACCCACTTGGTTTTAAGTGCAATTACTCCCAATTTATTTGAAAAATGTACAAAAATGCACTTTTGAATAACCTGTAATTTCTTTAAATCAATTTCTAATCAAACTTGTGAAAACGTCACAAGAAATAATTGAAGACGTCACTGGATTAAGGTTTCATGTGACATTTTATTAGTTTTTGATATTGTACTGCAATAAGTTGATATTTGCCCATTTAAATAACTTAAAAGAAGTCCTACTTTTTTGTATATAAAAATATAAATGTTTTGTCTGCTTGTGATGTAAAATCCGTGAAAAACTAAACAAAAAAAATCTACGTCCAAACATGTTAAGATCTAAATTACTTAAAACAAGTAAATGGCATAACACCCTTATTCACTGACGTCTATAATTTATTCATTAACACACAAATTTCATACATTTGTGTGTTAAAAACCAAATATTTTAAATATAATTAAAAATATTGGCAAAAATGCACTACTTTTAAACAACCCTCCCAATATAATAATTTAGTTATTACATTTATGTGGTAAGAACAAAACATTTGTATCCGGTAAACATATGGGTGAAGGTCGGTTCCTATTCGGATCTCGTACTATTATTGATGTTTATTAGGTTTTCTGTAATAAAAGTGTATGTCATTTTATATGTTTTTGCTTAAAACTTCTTTACTATCTTTTGTAAACATAAACTTGGCGATATTACACAGATGTGTGTGATAAATAACATGATTTAGGTAATTAAATATATTTTATTCTGTAGTCGACATAAACCGCTGTTTATGACATTTACTAAACAGTAAATTGTGTCGGTTTCTAATAAAACATGAACGATTAATTAATTATTATAATGATGTAATTAATTTTAATTAATTGGCTAGCTAGCTACTGGTTTTACGATTTACTATAGTGGTTGAACTTGCAACCAAGTCAACGGGTTAAAAATTAAATGTTTATTTGAATCGAATTATTTATGAGATTGTTTCAGTTTGTGTTAATGTTATAATATATTGGATTCTAATTTATTTTTTTGAGTTAGTGGGTTATTAATTATATTTTTGCAAAAAAATAATTTTACTAACAGACCCTTTTGTACTGAATGTCTTATTAAAAACGTTCTAAAAACCTAAAAACACAACACCATAATTTGATTTATCCTATATGACAGATTTTGTAGTGATACCATTTTAATTATAAAACATGTTTTGTTGGCATCCTTATAGTATTTCCTTATACAGAGTGTACCACATAAATTAGGAAAAAGGTGTAATCTTATGGTGTCACGATAAATAATGATCAGCGTTGAATGTAGGGGGCAACATTTCCCCTCCCGGAGAAAACAAAATCCCCCCCAGAGCAAACAAAATCCATCCCGGAGAAATTTTAAAGCATAAGTATGAATTTAATCTAAAAGTATACAATTTGTTATGCAGGGTATCTCTAAAATGTCTGTCTGTACGTTCGTTGGCAAGCTACAGGGTGTCACAGTTTCCATTAAAATTTAAGTTATTTTTTTATTATAATTTTTTAATATTAGAAATTTCTTTACTAAATTCGGTATTAGGCCAACAAATCAAAATCTGCTCATGTTTTTGTTGTAATATGTGGAGGGAACCAACTGCAATCCTTAACTTATATTTAAAATACCATAATTTTGTTGTGCCTCTGTGTATAGTAGCTGAAGTAAAGTAGTTCTTTTTCTCATATTTTTTAACAAAGAAGCTATACTTAGTTAATATCGCTACCAGTAACCGTTTTTAATATATACCAGATTAAAGGTTTTTTTTACACAAAAAAAAAAAAATACTTGTATTCTTTCAACCCTTATTTAGGCCACCCAGGTATTTCTGACAGGTCTGTACAAAATGCTGCCATAAATTTTCTTCGCCAAAATGAAACGATCTAACGCAATTTACCTTAGTTGAAAAGTTGATTGTTTGCGAGATACCGAATGTCATAGTAAATAAATAAAATGGCAACTTTGAAACACTAGCAAATGATCAATTTTTTAACTAAGCTAAGTTTAATTACATCGTTGTATCTTGTATCAAAGCATGAAGAAATGCAATGAAATATTTTGTATGAAATAAAACTTTTAGTCTAAATATCTCAAAAACGGTTGCTCGTAGCGATATTTACTAGATATACATACCTTTTTTGTGCAAAAAGTATGAGAGAATATATAATATTTTTACTGGAGCCATAAGATACCAAGGCAAAAAAGTTATGACAATGTAAACATAAGCAAAGGACTGCAGGTGGCTCCTCTACATTTTACAACAGAAACGTAAGCAAGTAGTTTTTTTGGTTTTTACATCTTAAAGCCTTTTTTTTGGGGGTAATAACTTCAGGACCCCCTCTCCTCACCCCGATAATATCAAACTTTCCCCGGAAAAAATGTTTGAATTCAACACTGATAATGATATAATTAACCAAATTATTGATAAAAACCTAATTTTTTCTACCTGTAAACCACGGTTATACTAATAAGTATATTATTATTATTATATTTTTTTATTTTAATTAAAAAAAGGTTTTTCAATTACATCTATATTAGTTAATAAGAATTACCTCTCTTTATAAAGAGTTTTTTAATATATAATTTTTTTTTAGTTACATATATTTTAATAAATAAATTTTATCCCTGAGAATCCAGACGACTAAAAATACGCTTTAACGATTGCTATTGCCTCTTCGTTTAATGAAAAATTTTTCACCCATAACCTGTTGATATATCAAAGCAGCTGAAAGTCGAGAGAGCTAAGTCTGGCGAATTGGATGAATGGGGAACAAATCGTACACAACTCACCCATCTCTATTATTTTTTTGAGCTATCAAAAAGAAAGTATGTTGCTTTATAACGAATATTTTTGTTGTAAATCAGATATTTTTAAACACATTTTTGTATTAAGCTTATCCAAAAATTTACATTATTTTGGTAGTTTGTAGCTTATTCGGTAAATATTTGGAGATCCCCTATTAAGTGTTGTTTTTCTTCGAAAGACAAAGACAATAGTCTTTTATTTATATTTACCATAGCTATACGGTCACCCTAAACATTTTATTTAGAATAAAAAGAGAAAATATAGTACTATTGCGCGTACCTAATACCGTACATACGACAATAAATTATAGTCGAGACAATTTTTTCTATAACTTGATTATTTTTAGGTATGGTACAGTTCATTTATCATTTTAAGAATAATATGTTTACATTAAGTTAAAAATTAATGTTTAGTTCTATCAAATAAATTTATGAAAATGACAAGAGAAATTCCTCTCCTGTCAGCGCTCTATAAACAATAATCAAAACCTGACATGATATCACTTAATATTCTAATGAGGACGATTGAAAAATTGATTGATTTCTTTTGTCTGAATTGAATAACTATTTTTATTGCGTTCCAAAACAACTTTTTATATTGTGTTTACAAGTTAACCTACTTTTTTAATAATAATTGAACTATGTTATTCGGATGTTCTATCAGTATACAATTAAAATTAAATGATGGAAAGTTTGGCCAAATTTTATAACTTTTCTGCTATTTTGTTCTGATATCTACTAATAAAGGTATTTTCTGCAAATTTTGAATTGAGATGATTTTAGTTTAAAATTTTATTTTTAATTTAAAAGATGTAAAATTATATTTTTTGGTGTAGTAAGTGGGGCCGATCAGCTTAGATAAGCCCTTCTCCTCAGAACGACCTAGAATAATCTTTTGTAAAAACCCTATATTAGTTGATCCCCCAACTGTCCAAACTTTTCAGGAAAATAAAGTTTTTTTGCATTCGGGAGTTAAGCGTCCAAATATTTTAGCCTTGGGCGTGCTAATTCCATGAATGGGCATAGTATACAGTGCTTGTCTAAAGTGTGGACCTCCTCCTTACTTTTGAATTGTTTTATAATTTTTAATAAAAATTTGTTGATTTTAGTAAGACCACATTAACCAAATTTTAGGCAAAAATGACAGATATAAATGTTAAACTAAGATTGGGGGCCATTAAAAAAAAATTGTAAGGGGGTCTTGTGGCCTATTATTTTAAAGCCCCTGACGAGTACTTTAGAATATAAAGTCAAAACCTTTACCTACCACAAAATGGCGATACTTTGAAAATTACCTGAATACCCTATTTGAATGGCCATATCTCCTAAACTAATGTGGTATTTTCTTAAAGGTCTTTTAGATATCTGCTTAATGGGGATATAATATCCATTGTGCGACATTAAGAAAATCTGTACCTTTTTTCTATCCTGTACATTATCACCAATATTACCATTAAATAGATCCTTAAAACAAGCTTTAAGAAAATACCACATTAAGTGTATCTAACTTTATTAGATTCAGAAATGTGGAAATCGAAATAAGGTATTCAGATTATATTTAAAATACGGCCATTTTGTATGAGGTTATAAAGTACTAGCCAGTAGCTTTAAAATGATGTGCTATAAGACCGCTCTTTCCATATTTTTTTTTTCAAAATGAGGCCAGCTCTTAGTTTAACATTTACATACTGCTTAAGCAAGCAGTTTTGGTACATTGGCGAGTAATACAATAACAAAAGAAGCAGTATTAGTCA